>WEKY01010894.1:65398-87237 GCA_013390045.1 Picathartes gymnocephalus | reverse complement strand
GGGGGGCGAGGCCCCCCGGGGGGGGCAGCAGAGCAGCCCGGGGGGAGGCAATACGGGTAGAGCCGTCCGGGTCGGGCCCCACCGCGGGGGCTGAGCACCCCCCGGGCAGCCCCACGAGGCTCACGGGGGCAGAGCTACCCCCGGACGGCCCCGCGCGGGGCCGAGCATCCCCCGTGGGCAGCGCGGCCCCGCCCGCACTCACCGCCCGCCGAAGTCGCTGGAAGCCGCCGCTGCCGCCGCTGCCGCCCCGCCCTGCCCCGCCCACTGCGTCACCGTCCCCGCCTGGCCACGCCCCTGGCCACGCCCCAGACCGGCCACGCCCCCGGGGGGCCGGGGGGTCGGGGGTCAGGGCGGGACCTGTGGCCGGGGGTCGTTCCGGGGACAGGAACCTCCCTGGGGGCAGGATCCCCCCGGAAAGGGGAGGAACCCCCCCTTTGGGTGGTACAAGACTTTCAGGAGCGACGGGAATCCCCCCAGGGGAACTCCTGTTGAGGGCAGAAGCCTCCTTGGGGGGCAGGAATCCCCCCGGGAGGACAGAAAACTCTGAGGTGGGGCAGAAATGCCCCTGTGGGAGCAACAAACTCTCTTGCGGGGAAGGTTTCCCCCTGGGCTGGGGAGCACAGGAATCTCCCTGGAATGGGCAGAGAACTCTCCTGAGGGCAGGAACCTCTTCGGGGTTTAAAAGTCCCCATAGGGCCAGGACTCCCCAGGGGTCTTGTCCAGCTCTGGAGGAAGGGAGGCAGGAGCAGACCTGAGCTGTGGGGTGTCCCAAGCCCTGGTTGGCCCATCCCTCCCCACCATGTGGGGAGCAGCGATGAGGCCAGGCAGTGACCCCTAGACTCTGCCACAGCCCCCTCCTCACCCTGCAAGGCACAGTTCTGAGCCCTGGGGGATGAGATGTGCCACCCCTGGGCTCCCCTCAAGGAACTCTTCAGCATCATAAAAGAGATTTGGGACAGAGGGCACCCATGAACTTCAGCGGGAGCAGCCAAAAGCCCAACCTGTTCCATCATCCAGCCCTGCACAGGGGCACCCTTAACAAACAATTAATTTGAGGGCCTTGGAAGCACAGCCCCTGGCACAGCCATTGGCATCCCTCAGCAGCCCTCACCCAGCCTACCAATGAGGAGCTCCTTTCTGTGACCCCATTGGGAACAACTGGGATCAGTAGCATCATTACAGAGCAGCACCTTCCTCTCCCCAGGAAGGACATCAAGCTCATCCTCAGGATTTTTGCTGGAGGACCTTGGGGAGATCTTACATAAATGCCTCCAACCCACTGGAGGAGGGAGTGTGCTGGATCCACCCGCCAGCCACACTCAGGAACAACTGCCTTCAATCCCAAGCACATTTCATCTCTTTTCCACATGCCAGAGATTTCTAACCCAAGAAAAGCTTCACTTTTAAAAAATAATACTGTGATACAGTTCTCAAATAACAGTGATGAATAGGATAATCCAAGGAAAACATTTTCAAGTAAAGAGGTGGGTTCAGGCAGCAGCACCAGGATCTGATTTATTTACTGCCATCCACATTAATCCATTGCCTTAAGAACAGATGGATTAGGAATAGTGTTCCTATAAAGGAATGGCCTTTCCTGCCTGGGATGATCAGAAGTTTTCTCAATCAGATGTGTTCCTTGCTGATAAAATGTTCGTTGTGTATTTAAGAAACACTGAGAGAAATAGGGTCAGGAAGAGAGGTTATAGACATATCAGCTCCTGGCCATGCTTAGAAAGGAGAAGGAATGTGGATTTCTTGGATTTCTCCATATTCCAAGCTTTATCCTGCTCTTGAGAGGCCCAAGATCTGATAGCACAGCTGTGAAAGCATGTTACTGTCATTCCAATCCTCTCCCGAAGTTTTGTAGGAAAGGGGCACAAGTGGGAATGCAGCATTCTGGAGTGTTCAGAACCATTGGAGGAGAATGGGGCAGGGCTGGGCTCTTCACCGTTTCAGTCCCAAAGGAGGGGAGCAGGATTCCACCAGCCTCCCAGTTTAGCCACCCCAGGACTGGGCAGGACTCCCAGCCAGCTCCTGGCAGTACCCAAATCCCCATGTGAGCAGGTCACAAGCTCTCAGGGGGACACAGGCCCCAAAATTGCCATCAGATCCTGGGCTGCCAGTCACGATTTCCCTTTGCAGATCTCCTGGAACCAATTCCTCCCCCATGGGGTGGCACCACTCTTTCAGCAAGCTCTGAGCACCCATTTCAGCCCTAAAAAATAGCAAATACATTTTACAACTGATGGCCATCCATCACTGCTCCCACCACAGAAGTGTGGGTGGTAGTGGGAGCCCGTGGTGTGGGCTGTGCTTGTGCACTGCTCAGTGGGTGTCTCCTGGGAGTGTTCCAAATCCTCTGAAATCATCAGGATAAACCCCTCCAACACTGTCTTTTTAGTGTCAGTGGCATTACTTTATCCTTGGCCAGGGTGTGTGTGGCCAACAGAGTTCCAGCCTCCACACAAAACTTTTTCACCTGTTTATACATTTTTAGCAAAAAAAACCCAAAACCAAAACAAAAACAACAACAAAAAAACCCCACACCCCAAAAAAACCAAAACAAACAAAAAAAACCCCAACAACCCCCCCCAAAAAAGTCCATTTGTTCTAAATTCCATAATACTATTCTATCGTCTTGTGGTTACTAAATTCTCACTTCTTATGTTAATTAGTCCATCTTTTTAGTCTTTTTAGTATCTTTGGAAAGTAGGAACTTTCAACACATAGATGGAGTCTTTGTTCACCTCTTCTTTATCTTCAGGTTTCTGCAAAATGTCCTTGTGGTTCATAAATTCAGCATTACAGATGTCTAACCTCAGCAATACGTCCTTCTCTCCCAGGCTTTGTTCATTGAAGCATATCAGACTTAGTTGATCAAAACTTCAATTTCAGTACTTTTCCCAATCTATGTTCCTACAGAAGTGGCTCATGGCAACTTTGCTAAATGCTGGCAAAGAGTAATTTAAGAATAACACACTCTTTATAATTTTTATATATATAGGTTATGATTAATTAAAGCAATTAATTTAAAACTTAATTAAAATCATTAACTAAAATTATTATTTAAAAGTTCCATTGTTTCCAACAGGGGGGTGTGTCAGGGCAATTATCTCAGCGTTCGTCCTTACTGGGAGCACTGGGGGGGCCTGCAATCACCCCAGAACCATTTTTGCTGGGGGGCCAATTGCCTCAGAGACCCTCCCTACTGGGAGGATGGGGGGGATCCCCTCAGAGGCCCTCCTTACTGGGATGACTGGGAATGGCAGTTATCTCAGAGCCCCTCATTACTGGCAGGACTGGAGGGTGAAGAGGGGGCACAGTTACCTCAGAGGGCCCTTGTTACAGGGAGGACTTGGGGGCAATTCCCTCAGAGATCCATGTTCTTTGGGGTACTGGGGACCAACTTACTCAGAGGCCCTCGTTACTGGGAGCACTAGGGAGCCAGCATCCCTAGAGGCCTTAGTGACTGGAAGGAGCTGGGAGGACATTTACCTCAGGGACCCTCAGTACTGTGGGGAATCCCCTCAAGTCCCCCCATTACCGGGAAGACTGGGGGAAGGGAATCTCCTCAGGGACCCTCATTACTAGGGATCCTCTGGGATTACTGGGAGCACTGGGGAGTCAGTACCTTTAACGGCCTTTGTGACTGGGAGAACAGGGGTGCCGTTTAGCTCAGGGACCCTCAGTACCGGCAGAACTGGTGTGTGTGGGTGATCCCCTCAAGCGCCCTGGTTACGGGCAGGGGGCAGTTACCCCACAGACCCTCAGTACTGGAGGGAATCCCCTTAGGACCCACCATTACTGGGAGGACTGGGGCAGGGGGGAATCCCCTCAGGGTCTCTGTTCATGGGAGAACTGGTGGGGGGCAATCCCTCAAACACCCCCATTACTGGGAAGGGGCAGTTACTTTACAGATCTTCATTACTAGGGGGGTTCTCCTCAGGGATCCCCGTTACTGGGAGGACTTGAGCAGGGGGAATCTCCTGAAGTGCTCTTACTACTGAGAAGACTGTCGGGGGAGGGAGAAACCCTTCAGGGACCCTCCGTACTGGGAGGACTGGGAGGGGGAACCACGTCAGGGGCGCTCGTTACCGGGAGCACTGTGGGGGATCCCCTCCGTACTGGGAGGACTGGGGGGGTTATGTCACAGCCGCCCTGCTCCCGCCGCCCTGGTGACGTCAGAGCGGCGCGCGGCGTCGCGCGGGTGACGCGGCGCGGGACGGGCGCTGTGCTGCTGTCCCCGCTGTCCCCGCTGTCCCCGCGGGGCCCGGCCGGACATGGCCCCGCGCGGCCGCCCCGCCGCCGCCGCCGCCGCCATGCCCCGCAGGGGCGCCCGCAAACGCCTCAAGTTTCGCGCCGACGACGTGTGCTCCGAGCGGGGTGAGAGCCGGGCCGGGGCAGCGGGGCCGGGGCGGGGCCGAGGCTGATGAGGGGAGCGGTGCCTGAGGAGGGTCGCGGGGCTTGTGAGGGAAATCGGGCCAGAGGGAAGGCATGTCTGAGGTGAGCCGGGCCGAGCTCGGCCCTGCTGGTGCAGGCCGGAGAGGAGGCCTGGGCCTGCGTTAGGGCCTGGGGGAGGAGGCAGTTGAAGGGCCTGGGTTTGGCCTGTGTGAGGGGGATGAGGGGAAGGAGAACGGTCCAGTATCACTTAAGAGTGAGCTGGCCCCTCTCGGGTTTGTACAGGCAGAGAGCTGCGTCCAGGAGGGATCCCCCAGCAGGGATCTGGGTGGATGTGTGGGAATGAGACCTCTTTGCCTGTGGAGGAGGAGCCTGGGACCAGAGGATCAGCCAGGCTCGAGTTGGGCTGTGTGAGGGAGAATGGGATTATCATTGACTGAAGTGGTGGGAGGAGAATTACTCTGGGCTGGGCAGCAGAGTGGGTCCCCTGAGCCTGCTAGACCAGTGGTCTGGAGTAGAGATTTGTTGGGTACTCCTGGCCTGCACTGTCTGCTGAGACTCATTTTCCTGCTTGTGCATTTCCTCCTTGAGCCTGTGCTCCTCTGGGGACTGTTCCCCTTAGGCATCGTGACTCTTAGCCCTTCTGTCCCCTCCCCTTAATCTCTAATCTCTCTGACCCCTGTTTCCCCCTCTCTGCAGTGACGGTGGCAGATTATGCCAACTCAGACCCAGCTGTAGTGAAGTCTGGACGAGTGAAGAAAGCTGTGGCCAATGCAGTGCAGCAGGAAGGTGAGTCTGTCATAGGGCCCCTGCTGTCCCCACGCTTCCTCCACGTTTTGCTGGCCTCTGCATGACACGGGAAATTCCTCTTCCTTAAACTGAGAAAATGTGTGTTCTTTAGTGCTGAAAATGAGCCCACGCTACTCTGTAGAATCAAGCGTTAAGGACTTAGACAGGAAGTTTTGCAGAAAGCCTGCTGCAAGTCCAGTAAGAATTGCTGAGTCTATTAGTGCCTGAAATGGAAAGGCTTGGGTGTCATCTCCTGCTTGAAGCAGAAAATAACATGATAAAAGTCTTTATTACTTTATAACCACATATAAAACTGTAGATAACTTTATTAGCGGGCAGAGTTCTTTGCAATGGGAATAAAGCTGTGATAGTTCTGTCAAACATGTGTTGTAAAGAGGTCTTGGGAGGGTGTTGCTGTTTTTTTGGTGAACTCTGTAAACAAGTTGTCCTGGAAAGGTAGTGCAGTATTTTGTTATCTACTTCCTCCTCGTCTGGGAGCTTTCTGAACTAACACACCCCACTTGCTTGAGAAATGATGATGTTTAGGCCTTCTAAATGTAGCTGATCACACATGTTGGAGGTGGATGTTGTGTTGGCAGTGATGACTGAACTCTTCATAAAGGTATACTCCTGGTTTGCTGCTGAAATCTCGCATTGTTGGAGGCAGTATGCAGTTGGCATGAGTGCCTGTCAGGGGCAGTGGTGCTTGTGAACATCCTCTTCAGCTGCTACTTCTCAAGCTTTTAAGATCAGGGCATCTCCTTCTTTTGTGGCCTCCTTTGTTTGGGGCTTCCCTCCTCCCATTCCCGCTCCTGCCCACCCATCTGTGTTCAGTCTCCTCGAGGCAAAGTCCTGCACTTCAGCATCATGCTGGCAAACTGCTGGTGTTCCGTGCTCCCTGCCCCCAGCATCACCTGCTTTATCCAGTTTATCCCCTTTCCTGCTGTGTTTCTTGCTCACCTCCTCCTCATCCTGGTGACTCCAGGTCACAGCAGTTCCCTGCCCACCCCCTTCCCAGGTCTCTGCAGTGCAGTCCCAGGGATTTCCTCTCCGGATTCAGAGATCCTTGGGATCTCTCCTCCCCAGCCCCAGGTCTGTGCTCCAGCCTTATCTGGTGCAGCCATGACCGTGCTGCAGCCTTATCTGGCCCAGCCTTATCTGTGCATGGTGGTGTGCCACGCGTGGGGACAGGAGCTCCAGCCTTTGGACTTGCTGCCCTCCAGGAGCTTGGCTCAGAGTGAACCCCGAGCTGGGTGTGACTGCAGCGGGTGGGGCGCTTCCCACAGGGAGCATCCATGGGGTTCTTCTTCACCAGCAGGGGAGCCAGGGCCAGGAGGAATTTTTCTGGGCTTTTTTCCTCCCCATTCTAATGCCTGGGATGGGAGTATTACAGCAGTGAGGTGAAGAGAGGGTGCCTCTGCAGGATTGCAATGCAGCCATTCACTGTTCAGTGGACTTGTGTTGTTGACTCAGAGGTTGATTTTTCCTTTTCAGAGTGGGGCTTACTCTTCTTCTAAACCCCTCTCTGAGTCCCTGTCAGTTTAATTTTCTCTTGCTTGGCTGTATTTGATGTTGTAACTCACTGTCATTTGTGTTGCCACCTATTTCACTCTTTTTACCTATAAAAGGTCACGTGGAGAGGGCAGTACGATTTGGCGTTAGGGGAAACAACTGCCGTGAATGCATCCAGGTGCCTTGAATACATCCAGGTGCCAGGAAAGCATCCAGTTTAGAGAACAAACTGTGCAAAGCGAGGTAGAACTGGTTTAGCGAAGCACTGAGGTGTGTCTAGTCAGTGTGTACGGTCAAGCCCTGTCTGAAGACTGTCTTTCCATCTGCTGTCTTTTCATTTTAAAACCTTGTTTGGTGGTTAGAAATGAGAATATTTTTCACCGGAGTTTGTTTATGTTCAGTTTATTTTTGTTGTTGTTGTTGTTGTTTGTTTTTCTGCTACTCTGTGATCCAAACAGCACATTTTGCTCTTCAGAGGCTCTAGTGACTGCAGTGACTGGAACTGGGATCTAGAAAACCTTCCTGAGCTTCAGTTTGGGCTGGGTAGAAAAGCTTGAACACTGTAAGCCTCCTCTGACCTCATGATCATGTTCTATTCTTCACCCAGCCTGTTAGGTTGAAATTCAGCTCTTGAATGAATTTCACAGCCTGTTTGCAAAGCCTTTGTGCTGCTGTGGCAGTGCTGGTCTCTGTGGCAGCGCCTCACACAGCTGTAACGTAGGACCACACCTTTCTTTTTCCAAGACTGTCATTACTGACTCACATGTGGATTTTTCTGCCCTAATGAGCCCTCAGTTTACAGATGGAGTTTTAAAAATAATATTTCTGGACAGGGATATGTCTAAACATGTCCCCAGATACAGGAAAAAACCAATGCCAAACTCCAGCTGACTCAACTTGCTGTTTTCCTCA
Source organism: Picathartes gymnocephalus (assembly GCA_013390045.1). Lineage (NCBI taxonomy): Eukaryota > Metazoa > Chordata > Aves > Passeriformes > Picathartidae > Picathartes > Picathartes gymnocephalus. The sequence goes on along the minus strand of WEKY01010894.1, from coordinate 79,623 downwards.
CTAGGCCAGAGTCTTTCCCTTCACTCAGTTCCAGGGTAAGTGGAACTCCTGTGTGCTTGACACTGGGTTCCATCCTCGGTGGACTGTGTCATCAGCCACAGGATGTTTGTCCTGCTGCGAAGGGAGTGAATCTTCTCTGTGCTCATAAAACAGTTCCAGAGCAGGTGCTGGCTCCAGGCTGAACATGGCCATGCAAGGCAGCTCTGCTGTTCAGGGAAACCAGTTACCCCTTAGAAAGGGCCTGGTTTTTTATTTGGAGTTGTAAATAGCTTCAGTTAAACCAGTGGGATCTGCGTAATGTGCTGGTAATCATCCTCACTGTTCATTCTTTAAAACAAGGAGATAAATACTTATATTTCCAATTCACTCACCCCTGCTAATCTTTCCCTGACAAGGTAATCCTTGAGCTCAGGATTTACTTGCTTGTGTCACTCACCAGAATGCTTTAAGGCAGTGGTTCCGCTGAAGCATCTCCTGAACTTGGATCACCTTTTCCTCTCTGCTGTTGTACTTACTGGCATTTGTCATTCCAGTAAAATCCCTGTGTGGTTTGGAAGCTTCCTGTGTCCCTACTGAGGAAGTTCTCTTTGTATCGGGGGAGTCCTATGACAGCAGCGATGAGATGGATACCAAGGAGAGCTGCAACGGGAGAGCTGCCTCGAGGAAAAAGAAGAGCAGAAGGCACAAAGGTGTGGTCACCTGCCCTCCTGGGGCTCTGTGGGCTCCTGCTGCATGGGGAGTGCTCATGCCGGGGATTTACAGGGTGGTCATGAGGCTCTTGGAGCATTCCGGAATTTGTGTGTGCACAAAGAAATGCCAAGAGTTTAGTCACTTGTAAATCTGCTGGCACTTGGTCACAAGAACTGTATTTGCACAAAGGCAGAGCCTGGGGCATGAAATCGGAGCCTGAGAGCTCCTTGCTTTTAGCAAATATCCCTCAGCCTTGGAAAACAAACATGGCTATTCCAGAGCTGTGAGACTTTGCCACTGGCCATGTTGGTTCACTGAATGTGGGGTGGCGGCAGCAGGTTTGCTTTGGGGTTGAAGTGCTGCTGTCCTTGATGCAGTTGTTGGCAAAAAACAAGCTCTGTTTTCAGTGTGTTTTCAAGTCTGTGGTTTGTTACAAATGGTTTTAAAGGGCTCTTTTCCCAGCAAGGAAGTGCATTTGATCCTAGTGGCATCATAGTACATTAATTCAAGGGAGATGTATCCTTCAGCATTTACACTTTGTACACTTTGTCCATAGAAATCGGTTGGCAATGCAATGTAAGCAGCAAACAGCTCTGCTGGACTGGGGAATCCTGCAGAAATTTCTAGTAACAGGTTGCTTTCAGGTTGAGAAGCAAATTTTAACCAGTTTTCTTGAGCTTAATACCAATTTATGTAGCACATGATCATCCACCACAGACTGAAGGTGGAGAGCACTTCCTCTGGGAATGGAGTTAAAAGAATTTAACGTCTTTTATTAAGGCATCATCCAGAATCCTGGCAAAATAATATTTGAGTGGTTGGAGCTGTGAGTCTGGGAAGACAGTATTCTGTTCTACCACAGCCTTGTCTTGTTTCTGCTACGTGTTTCGGGAGGAAAAATTGGTAATAGAACAGTGATGCTTCTTGGCTGCTCCTCTGAGTTCAGCAGTGTGGAGTTTGATGGCTTCTTGAGCCAGAGCTGACCCAGCAGAGTGGGTGTAGCAGCCTGTTGTGGGTGTGCCTGCCATAAATCTGTAGTGCTATGGGGAAGTGATCACACCCAGAGCTGTCTTTGGGAAGTATCACGTGAGGATAAAGAACTGCCCTTTGTATTCACCTGCTGTCTCAGCGTTAGATCTGGCACTCTCAAGTTCCCAAGCACCTCTTCTATGCTAGAGACCTCAAAGCAGCTTTTCCTATTAGCACTGTGCACAAGTTGTGTTTTCCTTCTCTGTTCTTAACCTTCCTAAATGCTCAGTATTGTTCATCTACTTATATTCTTTACAAGTATTTTTTACTCCTAAATTTGGAGCAGTGTCTGTAGAAAAATGTATGGTGTAAACTATGAAACACTTCAGGAATGAAGGGAGTATGAGTCCTCAGTTCTGGCTGAGCAGTTCTGACACCTCTGAGGGGAAGAACAGGCCATTCTCTCCATCTGAATTGCATTGAAAGTTCCCATCCAAGAAGCTTTAATGAAATTAAGAGATTTAAGAAAAGCAGCTGATTGCCAGTTGAAGAACAGAATTTCCCTCCGTGGCAGAGCTCCTACCAAAATAGGAACTGGAACAAAGAATTGACAAGCCCGGCAGTGTCAGTGCTCAGGGTCTTCCAAGTGTGAAACAATTTTGGTGACCTGTTAAATGTGCACTTTCGGTTAAAAATGCAGGAGCTTGGTCCTCATTTACATAAAGTTCCCTCTTCACTTGCCATATAGTTTTTATTTCTCAACTTCAGTGTGGTATTTCAGCTGTAACAGGGTCAGGCATCAAAACAGGGTCCAGAAAGGCTTTGTGGTTTCCATCCTTGCACACAGAACTCACTTGGACAAGATGCTGAACAAAATGACCTAATTCTGTGTGCTGTGAGCTGAGCTGCTGGATTAGAAACCTCCAGAGAACCCTTTCAGCCTGAATTCGTTTATGAATCTGCCACTTGGCCCACTTGTACAGCAGGGATAACAGTGGCAGGTGTCCAGCACAGGGGAGTGTTGTGGCTGTGTGGACACTGATGGGAATGGGGAGCAGGGCCACTGAGGTTGTGCAGACTGGAGCTTGGGCTGACTCTATGTGTGTAATTCAGCTGCCCACCTGTGCTGGCAGGTGTGCAGCACGTATCTCTAGGTGGGAATTGGTGCAGATGTGATGTCCTGCACTAACATACCCTCATTGCCTTTAGAAGATGCTGAAGGGGGAGGAGGAGAGGAATATCCCATCGACATCTGGCTGCTCCTGGCTTCCTATATCCGCCCTGAGGACATTGTCCGGTTCTCTCTGATCTGCAAGAAAGCCTGGACTGTCACTTGCACTGCTGCCTTTTGGACCAGGCTCTACAGAAGGTGAGACTCTAGAGAGTTTTTAAACTGGTTGTGGGAGGTTTCAGTAGTGAACAGTTCTCTGCAGAGCTGGAAATAAGAGAATAATTCCCTGTAGGCCTGGGCCCTGTGTTTGCACATTGACGTGGTGATGTGGGTCTCACTTGGCAAGGAGTTGTGGAATATTCTTCTCCCACAAAGACAGGCTGGGAGAGCTGGGGTTGTTCAGCCTGGAGAAGAGAGGGCTTGGGTCTGTGGTCTTCCAGTACCTTAAAGGAGCTTATAAAAGGGAGGCACAGGGACTTTTTATATGGGTAGGTGGTGACAGGACACGGAGCAACGGTTTTAAACTGAAGGCAGATGGCAGGGTTAGATTGGATGTTAGGAATAAATTCTTGGCTGTGAAGGCAGTGAGGTCCTGGCACAGGTTGCTCAGAGAAACTGTGGCTGTCCCATCCCTGGAAGTGTCCGAGGCCAGGTTGGAGCACCCTGGGATAGTGGAAGGTGTCCCTGCCCATGGCAGGGGATGGAATGAGCTGAGCTTTAAGGTCCCTTCCAACCCAAACCATGCTAAGCTTCTAATATCACATCTGCTTTGGGTCTGGGAATGGATCCTTGTGGCGTATTCCTGTATGTTCCCTGTAAAATCTCAAGAGCTTTGTGTCCTTTTCTGCTTGCCATGGCCCAACACTTGTGTATATCATCCTCTAAGTGCATATGGCATGGTCAGTGCTGAAAGGCAAACATCACTGATGGACAGCTTGCCCTACTTGAAGCTCTGATCACAGCCACCTCCCTGTAATTGGGGCATTTTGGAGCTGTACAGTGACAGGAGCAAGTGAAAGCAAGGAGGGAAAAGGGGTGGTCAACACTTGATACAAATCCTTCTGTCCCAGTGTGCGCTCCTGGGATATTCCTTCAGGATGGAACATTTTCTTTACACAGCTCTACCTGTTTCCCAAGAGGCACAAGCAGCAGGGGCACAGAGTAGAGAGCAGCTGTGGTCATCCTCGCCCCTGGTCATTCCCTAGCAGAGGCTTCTTTGGGATGTGATCAAGGAATGGCCCTTGAGTGCCAGCATTCAGGCTGCTCAGGCAGTGCTGAGAGCTGCAGTCAGCTCAGCTGGGAGGCCCTGGGAACCTGCAGCAACCTGCAGCCCTTTGTACAGCCTGCAGCTACATCCCCGGCTGGTCTCCGGGCACACTAGGAATTATTGGGAATTGTAGCAGGTTGTGTGGGCTGGAAGCCTGCCTTGTGCAGGTCAGGGCTTTGAGGCTGCCATGTGATGATGTCCTGTCAGCAGCACAACCCCCTTGCAGCCCTCAGGGTTGACCAGGGTCCTGTGGTCAGTCAGATGTGGAGTTTTCCCCTGGCACGGATCTGTCCCTGCCCTGGCTGTGCCCTGGAGCTGACACTGTTCCTGTGGGTTCTGCAGGCACTACAGCCTGGACGCGTACCTGCCCCTGCGCCTGCGCCCGGAGTCCATGGAGAAGCTGCACTGCCTGCGTGCCTGCGTCATCCGCTCCCTGTTCCACATGTATGAGCCCTTCGCCGCCCGCCTCTCCAGGAACCCTGCTATCCCAGACAGTACTCCCAGCACTTTAAAAAATTCCAGAGTAAGTGCCTTCATTCAGGAACTGGGATCTGTCTGAGGTGTTGCTGTTTCTGTTTGGTTTGGTTTTTTTCTTTCTAGAAGAAAAACACATGATGTGGAGATGGTCACCACTGAAGCTGGGGTGTAGGATGGTCACCAACTGGGTATTCCCAGTGGGATTTTTAAAAGTGTGCTGGTTACTTATATATGTAGAGTTACTCTTTGGAGTATCTTCTGTCTAAGTCCTACACAACACCATTTTAACCAGCAAAACGACCCTGGTTTCACTGCATGCCAGAACTGCCAGGGATGTTCACAGCTTTCCCCTCCTCTGAACGAGGCTCCGTAAGATCAGCTTTTATGTTTTGCTTTATTCTGACACTGTCTGCCAGAGTACATCTTCTCTCTGTAACAGGCCTCTGGAGAGCTCAGGAATGACACTGATGGCAGGAGTTGTGTCACCCTGCTTTCCTGCAGGTCATCCATGGTCTGGTGTCTGGGTGAGGTGGGGTGGTGAGGCTGGGGTGAGCATGGCAAATGTTCAGAGCCAGGGTCTGCTTTGGGACTGGACTGCAGTTGTGTTGGGCTGTGAAGGGTTTGTCTGTGGTATGGGCAGGTAATTCCCTGTGCTATCCCAGCTTGGAGCACTTGCATATCATTCTTCTTTAATTGCTATTGACCATTAACTCTGAAATGCCTTTGTGTCTCTTGTTTGGTTTTAACTTGCAACGGGCCAATACTCTGTAAACAGCTTAAGCAACGATGTGAATTCTCTACCCTCCAAATCCAAGGTCAAAAACTTGTTGAATGAGGTTTTTGGAGCCAAACTGAAGTGGGTTTCGTTGAGGAGTTGTTCTTTCTTTTCTGTTCAAAATAGAGGAGCCTCATCCATCTGTACGAGACATCCCGCCTTTCTTCCTTCCTCTCCCTGTCACAGGCTGTCATAGGCTTGGGGAGCATCCAGCAGCACACAGGAGGTGGTGCTGCAGCACAGGGAAAAGCACATGGCTCTGTGTGCAGATCTCTGCATCCAGAGCTCCTCCTTCTCTTCCTGAGTCCCCAGGCTGGGGATCTTCATTCTTATCAACTGAAAAAGTGAGATATTTTTAGGAAATTCCAGCTTAACTGTAGTCCTGAGCCCAAGCTCCCACTGCTTGTGGCTGTAGGAGCCGGAACCCCGAGGCGGTGCTGGCAGGGTCGGCATTTCAGGATTTCTGGTGACATCATAACGGCTTTGGTGCCCACTCCTAGTGCTTCTCCTGTACTAACAGTTGGAGGAGGATCTTTTAAGTGCAGTCTTTCATTGTTCAGCTTTTAAAAAAGGAAATTAAATGGGGTCGAGACTTTGCCAGAGCAGTAGAGGTTTGACCTAACCCCTTGCAGCATGAAAGAGCCACCCTGAGTCTGGTCTTGCTGTACTACTGCACTGCAGGACTCTCTGCTCCACTTGTGTGACTGTGCACAGAAGGTCCTCAGCACAGAGAGTTTGGAGGAGGACCTGGCACTGCCTCCCCATGTTCTGGCTTTCCTGGGCTTTGGTTGTACCTTTGTAGGTTGCTGACACTAATGGCAACGTTTACCTAAACTGCATGTGACTAGAGGAGAGCCCAGCCCTGAGTGTGATCCAACCTAGCTTTTCCTCTTTAATTTCCTTTTTTCTTTCCCTAGCCTAGCTTGTGTGGGACACTGGAGCCGTTATGGTGTCAGCAGAGGTGTTTGCCCTTTAAAGACACCCCATTATTTTGGGCGGAGCGGCAGCCGCACGGCGCGTCTGAAGGGCAGGACGGCTGACCCGAGGACGACATCCTCTGCCCCTTAGGAGGTACTGACCTTTTGTGCTTCACTACTTGCCATGACCAAACAGGTTGCTAGACCAGGCTGTCTGCAGGTGAACTACAAATGCCACTGATGGTGGAGTTAAACTCAGCAGCATCTGCTGCTCATCTGAGTTGAAAAAGATCTGGAGAATGTTTTTGTTGGAAGAAACCTGAGGGCTGCTTCCTCCCAGGTGGAGGTTATTCCATGCATGTTTCTGAGCTTTACTCCACAGAGCTTTGTTGTTCACCTCATGAAGATTGTGGAGAAAAAAGGTCCTTTAAGGATTCTTGTTTATGGATATGACTCAGAGTTGAAGTAGAGGGACTTGTATACCCTTTGGTCTCTTCAGAGCCCCTGTGGTGGAGGCTGGCTCTGGCTTTGTTTTATTAGGATCACTCCATCCTGGAGGGAAGTTAAATGTGTGCTTTGCCCTGCAACCCAGTCAGGCATTCTCTTTTCAGGAGAGACTGTGCACAATAGGGAGTTCTCTTTACCCACATTGCTCCTCCTTTTCTGGCTGACGCTGATAAAAGATAAGACCAGCTGTGGTGGGCTGGCACATCTGTGGTGTGGAAAAACTTTGAGGGATGGCTGGACTCACTTGCCAGGTTCTTTCCTTGGATGTTGAAGGCTGGTTGCTTCTACTGACTGGTAGGCAGGGATTTCCCTCCCACAGGAGTTCTGCTGAGCCTCCTGCTCTAGAATGAGCTCCTGGGCTGGAGCCTGTGGCCCACACAGCGATAACCAAGTGAAATTGGAGCAGTCCTGGTGTATGTCTGCATGGGAGGGCAGTGCTGGTGACTTCTGAGGCTGTTTGAAGCTGGTTTCTCATTTTCTTTTGAAAAGAGACAGGAGGTTGGTCAGACTGTGCTGTCCAGGCAGTAGTTGTAGACTCAAAACGATGACAGTCAGTGCTGGTGATGGCAAGGTCAAGGTTTCCATTTGACACCACAGTGGCTTAGGAACTTCTTCATCCATCACCTCATAGTTCATGTACTGGTCTTCGTATTTCCCTCTGGATCCTTTCCTTCTCAATCCTTTTTCTGTTCTCCATTGTTCCTCACTTTAACCTTGTTTAGAACCCAGGTTAATGGGAGTTGCTGCTGGGTGGAGGGAATGGGTGAATCTGCACCACTCATCCCTGCCCTAGGAAAGGGACAAATGGCACAACAGGATTTTGCTGTTTGGCACATCAGTGACTACGTGTTGCATGAGGAGCTGGCCAGCTTGAAACTGGGAGACTACACTGCTGAGAGGGTTCTTTGAACATAATTAATTTGAATAAACGGCTCCTAATTGCTTCTATCTAATTGTGTTTGCAATTGGAAGCCTTTATGATCTGTTAAAACTTACTTAAAGTGGTGGTTCTAAGGATTTCATAATTTTGTGTTTCTTTTTTCCACCTCAGTGTCTGCTTTTTTGGTGCAAAAAGATTGTAGGGAACAGACAAGAAGCAATGTGGGAATTCAACTTCAAGTTCAAAAAGCAGGTATGAAAGAACCAGATCAGCTGTGACTTTTGTTTGAAGCAGAAGTTATTTTTCTGGGGGGTAGAAAGGAAGTTGGAAACTTTTTGTACATTCAGACAATAAATGCAAACAGATTCCCATGGTAAACTAAAGCACATTGTGGAACTACACTCAGTTTTCAGTCTATGTTACCAAGACATTTATAATCTCACATTTTTATTTCCTCCTTTGGTATCCTTTCCCTGCTGTGGAAATGATGTGGATCATTTTTTACACCAATTAATCTCACCTTTGGGTCATCACTACTGATTGTTACCAAAACCCAGACTGTCTTCCTGCAGTGGTCAAAATGTTGACCAAAATCTGAAATTTCTTGTTTTGCCATTGCTAAGATTTCTCAGAGAAGTGAAGACAGCCAGCATTGCCAGGGAAAGCCTCCAATACTGGGTCTTTGGGAGAAGCCAGTAAGTTCAGGCAACCCTTATTGCAGCGTGGGGGTGGATGGTGGATGCTGCTACCCCCCCCAAAAGCATCTCCTCTCAGGAGGCCGCTCCGGTGGGCACACAGACAGTCACTCTTGTGCCCTCACACACACCACGGATAGCTCAGCGAACGGAGGACAGGAAGGGTCTTCTGTATAGAATTCCTGCAAGGCTTATTGCTCCATACGCCGAAGGGACCAGGGACAGAAGACAAGGAATTATTGTAGTGCTTAGGTTTAAGTATGGCGGTCATAGGCCAATGGTCAGCGGGCACAGAGGTGATACACTGATACATAGAAGGCACTGACCTATGGGGAGAGTGGACCGTCAGGGTACCACAACCAATGGGGAAACAGGGAAAGAAGAAATCTCTAGAACTAAGGACAAATATGAACAATTAGAGGTGGGCAAAGCCCAGGCCAATGGAGAGAACAAAACTGAAGTAAATTAACATACTGCTGCAGAGCATCATGGGGGAAGCCTTTTTTCTCACCGTAAGTGAAAAAGCATTTCTGAAGGCTACGGTAGATTCTTCCAGGGCATTGCCGTGGGAGTTCTTATAAGCTCAAGGGCCTCCACAAACCTTGGGAATTGTGCAGCTTTCACCTCTAAAGAAATGGTCCTGAAAATTGCCCATCCTGAATGATGGCATTTTGTTGTTAATGTTTTGCCCAAACACCTGGGGAGGAGGAGAGACCCTGCCAGGCCACACGGGGGAGGAGCAGCCAAACCCTGCAGAGGTTCCCGCTTTGCTAAATCAGCCTCTCTTTCTTTCAAGTCTCCCAGATTTAAAAGCAAGTGTTGCAAAGGTCTCCAGCCCCCAGTCCAGTATGAGGAAGTGCACACAAACCCAGATCAGGATTGCTGCCTGCTGCAGATCACCACCTTCAACTTCATCTTTGTGCCAATCGTCATGGGCATGACCTTCACCTTGGTGAGTGGGAGAAAGCTGCCAGGCTTTGCAGATGAGGTTCCTGTAAGGACACGAAGAAGGCACCTGGAATCTCCTGTGTTGGAAGGGACCCACAGGGATCATTGAGCCCAACTCCTGGCCCTGCACAGGACAACCCCAAGAATCCCACCCAGTACCTCTTCTGGGCAGTATAGATCCTGCTGCTCTGTCAGCAAACCAGTTCTGGGAGGAGTTCCCAGAGAGGAAATGCTCAGAATCTCAGTTTAACTTCTCCATTTGTGTTGGTTCTTCCCTGTTTGGTGCAGTAAATAGAGAGAATGTAGAGAATCTGCCAGGAGCTGTGGTTGTGCAGGGTCTGGGGGCAGGTCAGTTTCCAGAACTGCACCAGTTACAGGAGACAGGGAGCAGCACAAGTGGAGGTCTCCATCTCTTTATGGCAATAAATTCTGAGAGGAGAATCCCACATGAGCAAAATCCTTGAATGTGTGTTTGGTCCCTGATTGGGAGTCAGAAGCAGCCAGTGCTCAGGAGAGGTTCTGGCCTCACTTAGGAGTTGGGCAGTGAGTTCCAGACTTCTCCTGATAGCCACTTGCTTCCAGGTTCACTTAGAATCAGACTCGTAAAATTACTTACATTGGAAAAGACCTTTAAGATCAAGTCCCAGCCACTGCTGTGTTCACCCCTAACCCAGGTCCCAAGTGCTACATCCACAGGCCTTTTCAACACAGCATGGGGTGGTGACTCTATCACTGCTCCAGGCAGTTCAGTGTTTTACAACCCTTTTACAACCCTTACAGCCTCCAGCATGATTATCTGGGGCTGCCAGCCAGAGAGAGCCAGTTTGGATCCAGTGCTGTAGCCTTGAGAGTATGACTGTACTAGACTTGTACAATTCAGAGGAATTTATAAAGTCTAGAAGAGTTGTGTTGAGAGCTCTCTTGGTCACTGCAACTTTCTGAAGCAGCTCTGATCTCCTCTCTTGCAGTTCTCCATCTCGGTGAGCACGGACATGCGGCACCACCGTGTGCGCCTGGTGTTCCAGGACACACCCGTGCGCAACGGGAAGAAGCCGCGCGTGGAGCAGGGGGTGCAGGTGGTGTTGGACCCCGTGCACAGTGTCAGGCTCCTGGATTGGTGGCACCCACAGTACCCCTTCTCCCCAAAGGCTTAGTGACCTCCTGAGGCTGCAGGAGCCCACAGGGGACTGAATCTGGAAGGCTGAAGAGAATTTCTAGGAACCAGGAAATCCTATTTTTATTTCTGAAATAAATTCTGCAGTCTCCTTGCGAATGGTTGAAGCTGCTGAGCTAGTTTGTATGTATATAACTTCTGGTCAGTAATGAGCAGAGCTGAGTGTAAAGCAGAAACTATTTGTAAACACACTTTTATGTAAAATTGACATTTTATGATTTGAAAGGAGCTCCCTGGAACTGTTCATTTAAAATCCTTTTGGTGCTAATCAAAGTGGTCCTGTGTTCTCTTGTTCGGGAAGAAGCAGGAGGTGTTGCTTTCCAAGAACTTTCCCTTTTGCTTTCCAGGAACAATTTACAAACAAAATCCGTGTTTGTTTGACTGCAGCAGGATTGTGTTCATGCACAGTGTGGTATTTCAGTGTCTGAGAAGCAGTGAGCAAGACAGCAGTGATGAACAGTAATCTTAATTCCCAGCCCAGGAGATCCAAGTTTAAGGAAAGAAAAAGGCATAAATGATCAAACAAAGGAATTACTTCAAAGAGGAGTTGTAAGGCAAAAGTCTCACTGGAGTGTAAAGGTACTCAAGTTCTCACACTGGTGTTTTTCTTTGAAAAGAAGATCTAAACTTTTAAAACCAGAAGGTGCTTTTCAGAGAACATAAACAGGGAGGGAGAGGAGCTGGAGGGGATAAACTAAAATAACTGAAACAGTGATGAGGGACTCGACTCTGTGTCTTTTCAAAGAGCAGTGTGGAAATCTTTTCTGTTGAAAGCCCCCAAGCAACCAGTGATGTGGCTTTTGACTAAACAAATTGATTTCTGTGAAGAAGAAGCAACCCTGATACTTCCTGTGGCTCTGGGCTGACTGAGAAGTGAGGGGTGCAGGGACTGGGCCTGTCAGAAGTGTGGTCTGATGAGAATGAACCTGGCTGGAGGTTTAATTGAACATGTGGCTCCCTGGGGAGGTGCAGAGGAGGTGCTGCAGGGCAGGGGAGCAGTTGTGCAGATACAGACCCTGAGCTTTGCTGCCTATCAGATAGCAGCTCGTCACTTCTACTGCACATCCCAGCTGGTCCCAAGCAGGAGGAACAGCACTTGTCCGTGTAGAATGTCCCTTGAAGCTCCTGAAGGAGAGGGAGTTCTGCCATCTCGGTTTGGACTTGGTGGTCTTTGTGGGTCCCTTCCAGCTCAGAATATCCAGTGATTCTGGAACCCCACATGACCCTGCTGTAGCTGTCCAGGAGGAGTTTTTTGAATGTGCCTCTGCCACTCCGTAAATCCCCACTAAGAACACCTGCCCTAGCCTTGGATCTGCACTGGAGGCTCTTCATGTTGACTTCAAACACATTTGGGACAGCTCCTGCCTCCCAGTTCCCCTTTCTACCACTGCTGATGCTACCAGGTAAGTTTTGAAGTTAAATTGGTTTAGTAGAGATACAGGGCAAAAAAAATGTGCTGTTCCGGTGATCCTGGGGCTGCCATGACAGCAGAGCCTGGACTGTGTTGTGGTTGTGGTGCAGGAGAGGCAAAACAGGGTTGGGGCTGGAGCTGTGTGTAAGGGCTGCAGGGTTTCCAACCTCAAGGAATCTGCTCCAAGGCAGTGGGGGACAACAGTCTTCTCTTGCTGTGGGGTTAAACACCACTGAACTGGGGGACAGGTGGTGAAGCTCAGGCAGTGAAATGTGGTCAGGCTGCATTTCCGGTTGTGTTGGAGGGAGGTGGCTGCTTACTCAGAGCCTGGTTCTGACTGTGCTTCAGGCTGTTTCCTGCTAATTCCCTGAAAACTCCCTCATGATGATGCCAGGGCTATGTGCCTGGTGATTACTCTTATGCAGGGTCTGGAGGGTGGGAGCAGAGGGGTTTGGTTCCTGGCTCAGGCTGACAGCATGGAGCAGGCTGTGCCCTTACCTGTGGTGAGCTGCTCCAGCTGAGCAGGGCTGGGAACAGCAGCCTGGGCCCTCCTCTGGCTCCTGTGCAGAGCTACAGGACAACTCTTAGGGTTGTGTGCAAAGCAGGAATACCTTCAGATCGGGCATATGGCAAATCCAGGGGGCAGAGGTTCTTGGCAGCTCCCAGAATTCCCTGGCTGATCCCAGGCGGTGCAGCCATAGTGGGCAGCACGGGTTGTGACAGCAAGAAGCAGGTGGATGGGATGTTTCCTGCTACCAACAGACTTGCTGGATTCAAATATGGATTATTTAGATACAGAGAGATGCCCCTAAGCCAGAGGTGCCCCTCCCAGGCCAGGCTTTTTCTAGGCTGAAATATATAAAATGTACAAGAACAATTCTCAGTCTCTTCCTTTACAAAGCTCCCGGTGATCCTGGTGCTGGAGCTGTGCTGCTCAGCAGTGCTGGCAGGGATTGGAAACCTGTTCTGATCCATGTGGGGAGGCTGGGGAGTGGCAAGGATGCTGTGGAGGGGGACTCTGCCTCTGTGTAGAGGTGCAGGTGTAGGTGTTCTCCTTGGTCCTTACCCAGAGTCAGACCCTGAACCCTGGGCTGAGGTTTGCTCAGTGAGGGAGTGACACCAGAGCTCAGCCCCCAGAAGGGGATTTCCACCCTGGCCCCCAAGCCCAGCCTCTCTTGAAGCTTGATTGCCAAAAATGTCCTCTTCAGTGTCCTCCAGGGTGGGATGCAGTGAGTGCACTGGCAGGAGTGGCTGTGGTTTGGTGTCACCCATTTCTGTAGGACACAGCTCAGAGGGGTCCTCGATGGTGTGGAAATGGAACCCCAGATCAGCACCACGGTAGCTCTCCCTGCACTCTCCCTGCTGTGAGGCCCCGTTCTACCTTTGCTTTGTCTGGCTTCTGAATAATGGATCTGTAAACAGATCCTGCCTGGCTCTCTGGTTTCCTAGGGGAGACAGGAAGGCTTGGGCACCACCCTTACCCTGCTCCTGTCCTTGTCACGGATCTGGTGTCCAACAGGAGCTGAGCTGGGGGCTTGAGGAAGGGGGCTGGGCCCTGCTGTGGGTCGCCTTGTGCCTGTCCCATCCCAGTCCTTCACTCTGCCCCAACTGGGGGAACCGGTCCTCCCCAGCTGCCTGAACTGGGTGTGCCTGTGCATTCATGGGTCTCTCTTAGAGCAGCCTTTGCGCCTGGGGCTTCTCTTTCTTCTCCAGCTTATTCCACAAGCAAGCAAAAATGCTCCTTTTAGCCTCATTTCAGCCACGTCCCTGTTTCCCCTGGTCAAATATTTTGGCGAGCAGAGTGTGTTTCAGTTTGGGGCCAGAGGGGGGTTTGAGAGCAGCTTTGGATACCAGGCTCTGGTTGGTTCCTCGGCACTGGGGCTATGCTGTGGCCTTCACAGGGGGCAGGTGGAGGGACCCTTTTTCAGCACCCCAAACACCATTTGGGACTTGCTCCATAGCACAAGGGAATGGCTGGATGAACTTGCTCAGGCTGGGCTTATGGCACCTGCTTTGAGGGCAAGAGGACCCAGGAAATTTGCCTGGGCACCAGGAGCTGTGTCCTGGCTGTGGATTCCTTTTCTGCTCCAGGCAGGCTTGTGGATGTGCCTGGAGAGGGTCAAAGCTCCAGGCAGGCTTGTGGATGTGCCTGGAGAGGGTCAAATCCTGCCCAAGCACTGCATCCTGAAGCAGCCTGTGGTGGCCAATGGGGAATTTGGTGGCTCTGCTGCTCCCCTTGGCTGTGGTGGCTGTTCTGTGGCAGGGCTGCTGCACCCTGAGTGCTGGGGAGCCAGGGTTGTGCTGGGTGTGACAGCCCTCCCCCTCTTCCTTCCTGGGGGCGGGG
>WEKY01010894.1:30120-65381 GCA_013390045.1 Picathartes gymnocephalus | reverse complement strand
GGGGGAAGGAAGGACCAGATTTCCTTCCTGTGCAGGGGTGGGGGTCAAGGGCAGCTGTGATGAGAAAAGCCCTCCCCCTCCTGCAGCTGCCACCAGGCCCCACAGCCCTTCCCACCCTGGGCCACTGAGCAGCTAAGCTCTGCACCATCCCGGATCCCTTGGCCCTCCTGGATTGCCTCTGCTCCAGTGAAGGTGGGTGTCCCCACTGAGCCCCTGGACCCCGCTGGGACAGAGCCACTGCCATCCCACCATAGGAATGTAAGGATTTAAAACCAGACGGTGTAGGAAAAGCAAAAGCCAGCAGATCCGGGAGCCTGGGGACATCTCTTCCGCTTTCCCAGCACCGTCACCTGCTTCCTGCCCTGCCTTATCTCTCTCGTGCAGGGCTGTCCCAGGCTCCATGTGCTCCCACAGGGAGCAGCTGGGGCTGGAAGTCGTCATGGGGGATTTGTAGAAGACAGAGCCTGGCAAGAGATGTGAGGCCTTCCTGAAGGTAGGAGAGGTCCAGGCCAGCAAGGAGAGAAGGGAAGTGGGATCCACGCTTCTGTGTGAATAAATAGGGTGGATGGAATGTAGGGGAAGGGAAGGGGCTTCCTCTCCATTGGGATGCTGTAGGTGAGTTGCTGTGTGGGAAGGAGCTGGTCTGGTTGGGAGCTGGGGACAAGCGATGCCATTGGTAACTTGTGGATGCTCCAGAGCCATGTTCCTGTTCTGGGTCTGAAGGAGGGAAGCAGTGGGAGAAAAGGCTTGGAGGGTGGAGGAGCTGGCAACAAACCAGGCCGTGGAAGGGCCCCATGTGGCCCACATTGGTTCATTGGGATTAGAAGGGGCTTCATTCCCAGCCCAGCTGCGATGCCCAATGCTCCAGTGAGGAGCTGGAGTGTGTGTGGAAGCTGTGGTGTCCTGGGGGTACATCCCGGGTGGGATCCAGGTTCTGCCCTGGCCCGGTGCAGTTCTGGCTCTCAGCCCCAGAGGTTTTTGCCACCTCAGCACAAGAGCTGGAAGATAAATGGGCAAAAATCTGTGCCAGCTCCGTGTCACCAGCTCCTGGCTTGGTGAAGTGGCAGGTTCGTGCCAGAGTTTGGGATGCTGGGGTTTGGCAAGAGCCCCCAGCAGGGGCTGGTGCTGCCCGGGGGACTGGAGCTGCCTGTGGGGATGGGGTGGGTGGGACACAGCCGGTGCCATGCTGGGATGCCCGTCCGTGAGGCTGCCGCAGTTCCCACGGTGGGCTGGGGGCCCTTGGCCCGATCCACGCGGCTCCCGGCCGGCCTGGCCAGTTCTCCGAGGCTCCTGGGGCAGAGGCCGCCAGCGGACGCTCCTCCTCTGCGGGAGGCAGGCAAAGACTCGGGGTGGGGCTTTGCCTAATGAGGAGCCAGAGCCCGGCCAGCCCGGGGAAGTTGCCACGGCCGAGCACCCCGGAGAGCCGAGGCTGTAGCCCACGCGTGAGTCTCTGCCCTCGTGGGCACGCCCAGAGCGGGGCTGGCCAGGAGCCATCTCCTGCTGCCACGGGAAGGGGTGCCTGGGGACCCGGGGGTGAGGGCAGGGGACTGGGCTGGGGGTTCCCTGGCTGTCAGCGGTGCGAACAGGATCATTTTAAGTGTCCCCTTGCCAAGCTCCCTGCAGGGACCCTCCTGTGCTGTGGGACACCTGGGCTGACTGAAAGCTTTGGCTCCCGGAGCCACGTGCTACTGGAACAGGGCATTTCCCCTGGAGCAGAGACACCCATGGACAGTAGGGCCAGACCCTGGGCTCACTCCCAGGGGTCCAAGAGCCCCCATCCCACACAGCCCCGAATGGCCACAATTTGTCCATGGGAGACATTGTGCTGCCACGATTTGCAGTGTCCCCCACCCATTTCTGGTGCTGGGTTCCATCCCACCCCTTTCCATGTCGGGTACCCCCAGGGCAGGGCAGTGAGCTGTGCTACAGGAGAGCTGGTGTTTACCCCGTTAAGTGACACAGCCTTTGTCTGTGCCTCAGTTTCCCCCAGCATGGAAAGGTGCTCCTGGCAGTGGGAAGGGAGCCCTGGCTGTTCCCTCCTCCTCGTGCAACCAGCCCTGCTCTCCCCAGTGCCGGCAGAAGCAGCTGGAGCTGCCTGCACACCGGGAGCTGCCTCGGAGCCTCGTGGGACTGAGGCTGGGAATGGACTGTTCCTTCCCCCTGCCCTGGACTGAGGCTGGGGAGCAGTTTGCCTCCAAGCAAGTGGCTCTCAGCTTCTCCTGGCCAATGTTCCCACAGTGGGGTGGCTTTTGGGGACATCTGCAGTGGGATGCTGAGCTGCAGTGAAGGTGCATGAGGTGCTTGGAGCAAAGTGTGGGGACAGGGATACTCCGTGGAGGCACCTTGAGCTGGAACAGGAGGATGCTGCACCGTGGTCGTGCCCACTTATCTGGGCTGCTTTGTTCCTCCATGGAGGCAGAAATCCAAAGCCCAATCAGGAGGTTAATTATGGGGCTGCGCTCGTTACCTTCTGTTCTGTGCCTGTGACCCCTGTTCCCCATAGGCTCCCTGTTCCTTGGGTGAAGCTGCTGCCTGTGAGAGCTGGTGGTGCTGAGCAGCATCTTGTTTTCCATGCAGGATGTGCCATTGGCAGCCAGACATTTCCTAGCAGCCAGAAAAACCTTTGGCCACCCACAGTGGCCAAACACCCAGCCTGGCATATGGCCAAGCCTCGCCCTTCCCAGCCCTGGCTGCAGATCCTGGAGATAGAGGCTTGGAAATCCACCTCCAGGGTGGCGTCAGGGTGCGATGTCCCTGTGGCTTGGCTAGATCCCTAATGGTGCTCCCCCCTGAGCTGGTGAGGTTCCCCATGTCTCCAGAGTTGTAAGGGATGGAGAGGCCCCACTCTCTGCTGGGACCTGGACAGAGATTGTGAGCAGCTCCAGGAACTTATTGTCTCTGCTGGGAGTCAGTCCTGGGAGCGCAGCTCTCTGGCTCCACGTGTTTATCCGCAAGGAAGGAGTCGTGTCCCTGTCAGTGCTCCAAGGACGGAGTGGCTGCGGATCGGGGGCACCAGCCTCTTGAGGAGCTGACAACTCCAAAGGACTCCTGGGCACAAAAACTGGAGGGTTCTTCTTAAAATAAGCCCAGCACACACTCCAGGGCAGCGGCCCCAGAGGTGCTGTGCTCCCATCTGTGTCTGGGGCCCGCAGGTGGGCTCAGAGTATCCCCTGCCCAGTGGTGGTTGGGGCAGGAAAGAGTTTAGGGGGCAGTTCTGGGAAGCCCAGCCTTGGTTTGGGAAGGCTTAGGGAAGGCTTTTCCTCCACATTTGCATTCAAAGTTGCTTTGACCAAGCCAAGCCAAGGCACTGTGAGCAGTTTGGATGGGGCTGAGGGTGTTTGCCCTGGGGCTGGGCACTCGCCCAGGCTCAGCTGCTTCTCTTCCAGAGTAGCACTGTCATATTTATAATGGAAAAACCCCAGGCAAACACAGGAGCCTTTTAGCCTCTTGCCACACCTCTGCTACAAGGTGAAATATCTCAAGAGCACTGCAACTTCCTTGAAAGTGACATTGTCCCCTCGGGGATGCCTTTCCTGTCCTACCAAGCAGGGGATGGGGCTGGGACAGGTCAAGCTGGTGCCTGCCTGGAGGAAGCTGGGGAGCTGCATCTTCCTCAGTGCTGGAAGAGCAGTCTGGGCCCACTTGAGACCTGAGTGTTTCCCAGGGCTTGGTGCCAAGTCCTGGGGTGTCCCCACGACCCAAAAGCCTTTCCTGAGGCACTGTCACCTGCATTTCTTCTGCCTTCAGCTCTGGAGTGCTCCTTGGGGTGTCCCGGGGCTGGTTTGGGGGGATTTTGTACCTGGCTGATTTTGTCCTGGTCAGGTTGGGGTATCCCTGCCTACCCAAAGCAAACAGTGCACAGGTGTCCCCTGATGCCCCATGGCTGCCCCTGGGTGTGCACCTGTGGGTGCTTGGGGCAGGGGGGCAGTCCTAGGGGTGTATCAAGGTGCTGTCCCACTGTCCCATCCAGGGGGTGGTGGCTTTCCCCAGCCTGTGCCCTGACATGTCCCCTCTCCCCAGGTCTCAGCCAGCAGGGGCCATGCGATGCTCCCTGAAACGCGCCCTCACGGTTCTGCTTGCTGCCTCCTTCCTCCTCCTCCTCCTCCTCCTCCTCCATGATGGCAGCCAGAAGGAACAGGATTCCCTGGAGGTGAGTCCCCAAACAGTGATGTCCCACTGGAGAGGCCGCTGGAGCATTCTCTATCCCTTCCTGCCCCACATACACCCCGACCTCAGCTCTGCTCTCTTCCCTGCCCCATGTCACCCCCAACCCCCAGCTCTGTCTTCTCTCCCTGGGGTTGCCCTGGGCAGCTGGATCCCCTTGAATCCAGGAGTTGGGAGGGCAGAACAGGAGCTTCCCTTTGCTTCTGGGTCTCCCTGTTGTCATCTCCCCTTGCTGCATGGTGCTTTGGGGTGGGACCTGGTTGCCTGTGGCCCCCATGCAGGTGGAGCTCAGGGGCCTGGCCCCCGACAGGATCCTGCAGCTGCTGCAGCCAGAGCAAGTCCAGCGCATCCTCGGGGACGCAGCCGAGCTCTCTGCACTCCACAACATCTCCTACCAGCTCCTCGCTGGCTCCCTGGCTCCCAGAAAAAGTGAGTGGTGCTCTGGGTGTGCACATCTGGGTGTGCACAGCTGCATGTCCCAGCACAGACCTGCCCCCTCACTGCTGCTGGGGCAGGGAGGGGCTGTGTCCAGCCTTTTTGCGTGGGGACCTGCCCACAACCTCCTCCAAAACCTCCATAGCCTTCACTGCTCATTCTGGGGATGGAGGAGTTGGGGAAGCTCCATGTGCTCCAAGCAGGGTCTAAGCTTCTGTACCTTGGGACTGGGGTAACTGCAGGTGTTTTGGGCTTCCAGACCTCTCTGGGGAGGGTTGCTGAGATCCCATCTCCCTGGGGTTGAGGTTCCAGTGGAGATGGTGACCTGGACCACTGGGACAACCCCAAAGTGTGGGAGAAGTGAGCCAAGCTCTTGGACAGGTGCACAAGAAGCAATTCCGATGCAAACCCCGTGGGAAGGAGCTCAGGGCAACCAAGCCTTGTGAGGCTGTGCTGGAACCAGCACAGGAATGGTGCTGTCCCAACCACCAACAAGAGAAGCTGAACCAAGGCAGCCACTGCCGGGCCATGGGGAGGACAGAAGGTGCCTGATCCCAGTGTGAGTGCATCTCCATGAGGTGTGGAGTAGGGAACACTTCCAGGCTCCTCAGCCATACCAATAAGCCGTTCCTGCCCTATACATTCTCTGCGCTGTTACTTGCCTGGGTTTGGCTTTTTAAAGCTGTTTTTCAGGAATATTTCTTCAGAGGAGCCCCTACCTCCTCAGCCTGCCTCTTGCTGCCATTTGGGCCAATTTTGGGCCCCTCCTGATACGCTGGAGGCTTCAGCTTCAGGAAGGACCCAGCAGCCTTAGACGTGGGGTTACAAACAGCACTGACTCTGCAGGATGGCCATGGGAAGAGGTTTTTGGAGCCCTTCCATTGCATCTTGCAGGGAAGAACAACACCGTGGTGATCCCAGGTCACCCCTCTGCCTGCTCATGCCTGTCCCTTGCCTTGCAGAATTCCTAGCAGTGGGATTGGCGTCTGTGCAGAGGCCACGTGGTTTCTACCTCCCGGCAACGCTCCAGTCCCTCTTCAGCCAGTCCACAGAGGAGGAGCTGCAGGAGATGGTGGTGGTGGTGCACCTGGCTGACACCGATCCTGGGTGGAATGTGCGCGTTGCCACCACCATTGCCCAGAAGTTCGCTCGCCACATTCTCCTGGGTCGGCTCCTGCTCATCCACGCTCCCCCTGAGTTCTACCCCACCCTGGAAGGCCTCAAGAGGAACTTTAATGACGCAGAGGAGCGGGTGAGGTTCCGCTCCAAGCAGAATGTGGACTATGCCTTCCTGCTTGCCTTTGCCGCCAACCTCTCCTCCTACTACCTGATGATCGAGGACGACGTGTGGAGTGCCAGGTCCTTCCTGACAGCCATCCGCAGGGCACTGGCTTCCCAGGAGGGCTCCAACTGGGCCACCCTTGAGTTCTCCAAGCTGGGCTACATCGGAAAGCTCTACCGCTCCAGTGACCTTCCTCGCCTGGCTCGCTTCCTCCTCCTCTTCTACCAGGAAATGCCCTGTGACTGGCTGCTGGTCCACTTCCGCCAACTGCTCACCCAGAAGGATGTAATCCGCTTCAAGCCATCCCTCTTCCAGCACATGGGCCTCTACTCCTCCTTCCAGGGCACCATCAACCGGCTGGAGGATGACGATTTCCAGGCCGATGCCTTGGACCTCCCGGACAACCCGCCAGCATCCCTGTACACCAGCATGTCCATCTTCGAGAACTATGAGCCCCTCAAGGCCTACAGCTCAGCACAGGGGTACTTTTGGGGCAAAAACCCAGCAGCTGGCAGTACCTTTTCCATTGTGTTCCAGCAGCCGGCCCTAGTCAGCCGTGTTCGGGTGCGCACGGGCTCCACGGAGCGGCCGGGCGATTTCCTGCGTGCAGGGCTGCTGGAGCTGGGCCGGCGCCGTGACCGCGGCCGGGACTGCTCCTCCTACGTCCCTGTGGGCTCCTTCGAGAAGGGGACCCTGGAGCAGCAGGGCCTGGAGAGGGTCCTGCCCGGGCCCGTGGAGTGCGTGAGGATCCGGGTGACCCAGGACCAGAGTGAGTGGCTCATCATCCAGAGCATTGACATCTGGACCACAGCAGGCACTTGAGCACAGGTGTGGCAGAATGTCAAAGCAGCTGGATTTGGTTCTAAGAGGTCCTTTATTTTTCACATTGCATGTTTGGATAAGAAATTAAGTTATTCACTCCCACTGCCCCATGTCTGGAGGGATGGGAACCAGTGCTGTGGGCTGTGGATGGGTCTAGGAGCAGGGCCCATCAAGATGTGCCTGCTGGGGGATGCCTCAATGAGCCAGGGAGGAGGCACAGGAAGGGGAAGGGGCTTGGGGAGTTCCAGGCAGTGCAGTAGAAAACCTTTCCTCCCAGGGAGGATGATGTACAGGACAAAGCTGATCAGCTAATTAACAAACAAAGTAATTAATCAGACAGTGGTATTTTTTTGCAGCCTCTCCACACCTTGCCTGCCGTAAGTTTTCTAACTTTTTCCAAAACTCGTTTGATTTCTAATTGCATTTTCTCCCTCCTCTCTGATCCCATTTCCTAGCTGCTTCTGGAGGGGTCAGGGGAGGGTCTGGGGGTGCTGTTCACCTAACCCCTCACCCTGCAGGCTCAGCAGGTTCGTGGCAGTAGGAAGCTCCCACTGGTGCCCGGCCATTTCCCGGTGCCAATCAGGGGCAACGGCCACCAGATGGACCCCTCAGCCCTGCCCCGGCAGCGCCTCCCACCAGTGCTGCTTGTTCCCGCCCTCGAAGGGAAAAAATCAGTTCCCAGGGACCTCACCTTGTGTCTATGTGGGACTCACACAGAGAGGGAAGGACAAGCAAGATGGGGCTTCTACAAAGGGGAGAAAGGCCCAGAATTGAGCACCAGGGAAAAAAGATGTGACCGCAGTATAATGTCAGCCTCTGGGTCCTTTTTAGCCCAGTGAGGTGCTGAAGGGTAACTGGGGTACATGCAGGCTCCCAAAAGCTCCTGTTTGGGTTTGTCTGGCAGGGTCAGCTTGGAGGGCTGGCTGCTCCACTAGCAGCTGTCGGCCCCAGCACACAGGGCAGTGGCTGGCACCTCTCCCAGTTAGGTTTTTAGCAACAGTTTCTCAGATTCCTGCAAAGGAAGAATTCCAATCTGCTCAGCTTTCCCACGGGATAGCCTGGAGAAGTTAAGTCACTGACCTGTGCCAGGCAAGACTCTGGTCTGCCCATGTTTCAAGCCTGGCTCTCCTGGAGCAGGACAGTTGCTGTCAGCAGGGAGCAGTGCCAGGGAGACTCCTGCAGTGCCACAACCACAGCTCTGCCTTGAGGTGGCATCAGCCCACCTGCTGGGCACTGGGAGGCAGATGGAGAGCCCCAGACCTGGCATGATGGAATTTTTCCCCTGAAAACAAAGCCAGTCAGGTAGTAGATCTTTGTCTGCATTTAATACGGAGATGCTACACCATAAAATCCAAATGTTCTCAGTGGGATTAATACACAAGGCAGAACCACTCCAGCTTCCTCCACACAGCCCCAGTCCTGTCAGAGCTCTTGGAGTGTTCTGAGTGGCACAAGTGTCCACTTCCCAGGGCCCTGACAGGTGTTTCCAGTGCTCCAGGGGAGCCTTTGTCCCAGTTCTCTTAGACACAAATGCTGCTGCCCACCCTGGGAGAACACCTAGGGTCACCAGTGTAGGTACAAATGGAGAGGTTTCACCCCAGGAGGTTTTTATCCATTGGTAAAGCACAAAAAGATAGAAATGTAAATCAGCCTTTTACCTGTTGGACTCTTAACTGGTGTAGGTACTAACAGGTTTTGTGATACTCACCTGCCCAGAAGCAAGCTGCAGTCTCAGTTATGCTGGTGTAAATCTGGACAGACTCCAGAGGTATGGAAATCTCTCCATTTACATCAGGATAAGTGGAAGCAGCAGTGCCCATTGACAGAAACCCCCTCCCTTTTGTTCCTGTGCTGCACACGTGGCTCAGCACCACAATGCCCAGGGACCATCAGTACACACTGGAGGAGGAGGTGGCTGCTGCCTCATGGAGAAACATCACATAATTTAACCCACATCAAAATTCTCCCACTATTTTTATCCCAGGAAGACTCAGCCAGCTCCCAGCGCTCTGTTCCCAGCCCCGTCCCTGCTAGGGGTGGGCTGATGGAGCCCTGTGTCCGGCCGAGCTCCACATGGCAACCATAGCCCAGGGGCCAGTGTGGCTGGGCAGGGGAAGGGCAGGGGATAGGACCAGAGAAGCCTTTGGGGCTGCCACTCCCTCTGGAGATGGTGAATCAGGGAGGTTGGAGGTTCCATTCCAGCACAGGGGTGTCCTGAGGGGCAGAGCCCAGCAGGGTCTAGCTCAGCATCTTGTGCCGGTCAAACACCGTCTTCCTCTGCTCCTGCACCTGCCGCTTCCAGCGCTGCTGTGCCCCCTCCACCCGCTCCAGCACTGTGTTGGCCCTGGCGCCAGCCAGGGCGGGCGCTGTGGCCAGGGAGCGAGTGTCCTGCAAGGAAAGGAATGGGGCTGGAGACCAGGCAATGCCCCAGCCCAAGCACAGAGGGAGGCAGCGGAACTGAAAGAGCGGTTCAAGTGAGTTGCTCTGATGAAAAATCTCCTTTTCAGTGCTACTCAACACCAGCCCCAAGTCCTTGATCTTGGGGATCACCCATGACTCCAGATAAAAGTCCCCAGGAGAGGAACGGCACTAAGTGTAGATTTTCTGCTGGAAATCCCCTCTTGGAGTCTGCAAGGAGCCACAGTGCCAAAGAGAAACACATTCCCTCGCTATAACCAGGCTGACGATGAATGGAGATCCATCATGGCACAGGAACATGGCCTATCCCAGAGGACTTACAGTCCAGCATATTGGAATGAGATAAACCTCACCTAACACCAGGCATTTACCATGTGCACCTGGATCTGGGTAAGATAAACCTCACCTAACACCAAGCATTTACTGTGTGCACCTGGATCTGGATCTGAATTATTGCTGCAGAGCAGGGTGCAAACTGTCGACTTCGGGATACAATTCATCTCCTCCTGGAGGACCTCCTTTAACAGCAGAGGGAAGCAATGGATGGACTGTGAACTCTGGAGCAGCTGCTCCTCACTTACATCAGAGTATGAAGGACGTGGGCCAGATAGTTTATACTCACAACAAAGTACAAACAGGACAGTCCAACCCAGTGCTGGAACTGCGTTAATTTTATGCAGCAAGAAATTTGTCCTGCCCGCAAACTGGTGTGTGACAAAGAGAGAAAGAGGAGGAGAGAGGTTCTTTCTTTGCTACTGGGTCCTAATAATTTTGCCCATTATTTGTATGCCAGTGTCCAACAAAAAGATGGGGTTTGAATGAAATTGTGCTCTGGGGAGAAGCACAAGGAACAGCCTGGATACAACCCAGGTCCCAGCCCTAGAGCAGGATCAAACAGCACCTCAGAGGCTGGTGTTTTAAGTGTCTAGAAGATGTTTCAGCCAACACTTAAGCTCATCCTTCCCTAGAAGCTCAGCACCACAAAATTCCACTGCACAAACAGGATCTTTGACTTTTGGTTCCCTCTAGATGGACACACCAAATTCAGGCCAGTTGGTACAAAACCCCCTTTGCCTGTGAGGGCAGGGCTTTGGGTTTGTTACACAGAACTTTGAATATTCCTTGTGCTTCTTCCATGATCTGCGGAGATCCAAGTCTAAATGTTCACCCATATATGTGCCTCCGAAGCATCTGTGCTGGTCCCTCACAAACAGCAGGTCACTGTCCCCCATTCTCCTGTCCCCCTGTCTGCACCCCCTGCCCCCTCACCTCGCTGTCCTCCTCGTTGTGCAGGGGCTGGGTGTAGGGGTCTGGCTTGCGGATCAGGGGGTCCACGAGCACCAGGAATGCCATGTACAGCAGCAGGGCCCCCACCACCAACAGATAGATGATGATGATCACCTGCAGTTGAGGACAGCACAGGGGAAAAGGATAAGCAGTGTAGATAAGAAGCACCACAGAGGTCAGGAAGGTCCTTTGCAGCTGCCTCTGATGAATGATCTCTTGTTCTCATTTTGCTCACAAGAGTCTCTTGCTCTTGCCAGGAGGCTGAGGTTGTGCCATCACTGCACAAACTGTGCTGATGCTCTCACTGTGCCAACTGAGGGCATGTTCTGCACGTAAGGGACAACGAGATGGGGCCCCGGTCAGAGATGCTTGGCACTGTCACATATCCCCAGCAAAAAGACTGGGCTCCCACACAGCTCATCACTGCCAGGAGTGCCCCTGGCTCGGACACAGAATCACAAAAGTCACAGAATCCCAGAAGTCACAGAATCCCTGAATCGCTGAAGTTGGAGATGTCTGAGATCATGGAGTCTGACCTTGGTGACCAATCCCGACCTTGTAACCCCACCCAGAGCACTCAGTGACACATCCAGTTGTTCCTTGAACACCTCCAGGGACAGTGACTCCACCACCTCCCTGGGCAGCCCCTTCCAGTATCCAACACCCTTTTTGTGAAGAAATTCTTTCTAATGTCCAACCTAAACCTCGTCTGGTGCAGCTTAAGACCATGTCCTCTTGTCCTGTCACTGGCTGCGTGGGAGAAGAGGCCAACACCCACCTGACTACAGCCTCCTTTCAGAGAGTTGTAGAGAGTGAGCCCCTGGCACTGCCAGCATGTACTCGTTGTGACAGTTCTCTCTTTCTGGGCTCTTCTCCAGGAAGCTACCAGTGTGGCAGTGCCTGGGCGACTATGGCATGGCAGGGGGCAGGACACAGGCAGTGACCGCAGTCACCCTGGGCTGGCATGGCATGGCAGGGGGCAGGGCACAGGCAGGGGGCTGAGCTCAGGTACCTTGATGGTGGTGGTGCTGCGCTCCTCGTACTTGCACTCGCAGAGCAGGCAATAGGCCTCCACGTCATTCCCGGGCACTGGCATGGGCTCTACCACGTGCAGGCAGTTGCTGCAGCACAAACAAACCACAATCAGCAGCAGCACGAGACAAAACTGGTGCTCTGTGCAAGGACACTGGGGTGACTTTGTGTCCCAGCTTTCCTGTCAGGCTGATAACACTGATGCAGTGTTAAAAGCTCCCCTCACAGCCTAGCTGGCCCAAAGTCCCTGGGATAGACTGTCACAGCACCTTTTGCATGGATCCAGTCCAGGTGGAAGGGATTGGAAGGCACACCCTACATCTGCCAAGAGCGCTGGGTTAACATATCATCCCCAGTTCCTCAGTTTCTGTTTAAAAAATGCCCCTGGCCTGGGTTGAACATCACCTACCAAAGCAATTCCCTCTGCAAACATACAGGCAAGGAATCCCTTCCTCAGCACCAGCTGTGAACTCCAGAGCATGGCTGTCATGGACCGAACCCTGAGGCTGCTCCCACTCACTCACCAGTCCTTCTGGGACACATTCTTGTTGTAGATGTGCCCGCTGATGTTGCGGTATGGGGGGCAGATGCACTTGCAGCGAATGTCCTCGGAGCTCTGCAGGGCACAGGAGCCATGTGACGGAGGGAACCCAGCTCTGTCCCCTCACACCCCACCTCTGCTGTGCCCCACGCCCTGTGTCACCCACCTTGCTGGCCTGTGCTGGGGGACACAGGACACAGCCCAGCAGCACCAGCAGCAGCATGGGGCTCGCAGAGTTCTGGGAGCTCTGGGCAAACATCCTGGGAACCTGAGGGAACAAAACTCACATCCAGGATAGAGCATCTCAGCTGAAAGCAGCCACAACGAGGTAGTCAGAGAATTTTTTTTTTTGGCCCACTTGCCTCTGTTTAGCCCAGGAAGAAGAAATTTGTTCCTGAATCATGGCTGATGTCAGCCAGAAACTCTTTGAAACACTTAACACAGATCCCAAGAACATTCCTGTCAGAAGAGCTTCCCCCATGTACAACCACACATCCAAACTACCCCAGCCCTGCAAAAAAATTGCTGATTTCCTTACAACTGGACTTGCACAAAACCTCCTGTTCCTCTCCTACTACCCTGGAGCCAAGCTACAGATATTTTGGTGCTGACAGTTTTGCTCAGTAAAAGACACAGAACCAGGAAAACCATGGAGCAAGAGTGACCTAAAGGAGTACAGTGGGGCCTCTGTGCTGCACTGTCATGAATGGTAAATCATTCATCTTCCGACTGACTACAGCCTCCTGCTGAAGGGAATGATGTCTTTTCCTGTCATGAGCTATGGGAAAGGGATGGAATATTCCTAAGTATTCCAAACCAATTCCTAAACCTCCTTTATCCCAAGATACCTGTTCAGGAAATCCTGATTTTAAAATTACTGCAAGCTGGTAGCTTGGTGAATTCATTAATGCCTTTTGCTACATATCACAGAATGGTTTGGGCTGAAAGGGACTCTAAAGATCATCTTCCAACCCCCATGTGTGTGGATAAAGTTCTTCCAGAGATGTGTGCTTCCACAAATTCATAAGCATATGAATTTACTCCCTGTGACACAAAAGGCAAGTTGGCCTTGACCAGGCTGGTGTTCACCCTCAGAAAGAAAAGGTGGAGCAGGTGTTCGGGACCTTGGGACAGCATTGAAGAGCTGTTTCAGCAGAGGAAGGGGAAGGGAATTTACACCTTCATTAATCAGCTCCCAGGTAATCCCACAGCTCACTCCAGGTACTTATACTCCATCACCTGACCTGATTCCACTGGGATTTAAATCACTGCAATATTCCGTCACCCTTTGCTTTATCTTATATCAACACCTTAAATTCACATAATGGATTACAAACACCAAGTTCCTTTCTTCTTTATCTAAACAAAACACCAGCGACTTCTAACAAGCTGCCAGACCTCCAAAATGCATCTCAGTCCTATCACCTTACCCCAGGATTTATTGAGGTTTAGCACCACAGTTTCAAAAATCTCCTCAAACAATGGTCCTTTTCAGGGAGACTCCCCTGCACATCAGGGGTTCAGATCTTCATCACAGATTTGGGGAACAGGACTGATCTGAGCTGCCCAGTGCACGTTGCCCATTTTAACTGAGTCTGAACTTTTGTCTGAATTTTTAACACAACAGTGGGGCATGTACCTGGAATTCAGTTTTAGCCTCTCAGCCCAGTTTAGAATATCTGAACAACTCATAAATGTCACTTTTAATAATAGTAGGGGAAAACATATGATCTGTTACACCATAAACAAAAACTTGGAACCTGGGCAGAGTTCATGAACCATGACCTGTAGAATACCCTCAGCCACACAAAGGATAATTAAGGCGTATTTATCTCCAAGTTTGACAGCAAAGGGACACGTGCACCACAGGCCTTAGAGCTATTTTTTCCAGACCATCAGCTCAAACCACAGCAGCCATGTGGCCAAAACCAGCTGCATCTGGACCAAAACCCACCACTGCAGTAAGCACAGTGGAGGGTACGTGGTTGAGCTGAAGTTCTTGGGGGCTGTGAGTGAGTACAGCGGCTCCCAGGATGAGCCCCGACAAAAGGCTGCTCAGAGTACAGCTGCACACAACCACCCCGTGCTCCTTCTCCCTGGGAGTGCCCAATAATCGTCTCATCTTTAATCTCCCCATCCCTGGAAGTGTCCAAGGCCAGGTTGCACCGGGACTGGACCAGCCTGGTCTCATGGAAGAAGTCCTTGCCCATGGCAGGGGTTGGGGCTGGATGCCACCCTTCCCACCCAAACCATTCTGGGATGATTCTATGAACATCATCTGGAACCCTGCTAAGACTCTGGCCCGTTTCCCTTCTCGGATCTGTGCTCGAACCATCCCCGACACTGACCCGGGCCCAGGGCACAGCCGGACCCCTCAATTCTCGCCGAAGGCCCGGATGCTCCCTCAGCCCTCCAGGGACTTCCACCGCCCGGTCCCACCCGGCCTCCCGGGATGCCTTCGGCAGCGCAGGCCGCCGCCAAGCCCCGGGTCCCGCACAGCCCCGCCCCGGGTGCGGGGAGCGGAGCAGGGCCAGGGCAGGGCCCAGCCCCCCTCAGATTCCCCTCAGATTCCCCTCAGGCCCCCCGGCCATACCTGCCCCATACCTGCCCCATACCCGCCCCTTACCTGCCCCTCGCTCCAGCCCGAGCGCGGCCCCGCCTTGCAGGCCCCGCCCTAGCCCTCCCCGCACGTCCATTGGCTACGGGGCGTGCCGCCCAGTGACGGACAGCACCGCTGCCCAATCGGAGGGCAGGCAGCCCGGCCGGCAGCTGAGGGTGGGCCCGTGTCCCAGTGAGCTGAGGGTGGCGGTCGCGGCAGTGCGGGTGGTTCGAGGCGCGGTGTCGGGAGTGCTCGGGCGGTCTCGCCGCTGCCGGAGGACCTTCGGCGGACATGGCTCGGGCAGCTCCCGCCTGGCTCCCCGCGCGGGACAGCGCCGCCTCGTCCTGGGGCTGAGCCGCGAGATAACCCCGCTCCTTCTCAGCCCCTTCCCCCCTCACACCCCCGTTCTCCCCTCATGTCCCCGTTCTCCCCGTACAGCTCCTTCTCCCCTCACGGTCCCACTCCCCCCTAATGGCCCCCCTCTTCTCTCAGAGTCTCCGTTCCCCCCTCACACCCCACCTCTCCTCTCATAGCCCTGCTCCCCTCAGACCGGTGGTGCCGCTGTGTCTATCAGAGGGAAAAGCCCGGGCTGCAGTGGTGTCCTTGTTTTTGCTTGATTTATGATTATAGATGATATTAATGATCCTTCAGGTTCAAAGGCCGTGAACCTTTTGTATTTGAGACTTGTGACTCATTTTAAAAGCCTCGTCCTTGTGCCAAGAGGAACATTGTGCCTTTCCAAGGCCACAGTGTCTGGTGTTTGCCCAGAGAACACTCCTGAGATGTGGTTCTTGTAGTACCTTTGTTTGCCCTGCTTTCTGTGCCTGCACCCTTCAGGCGTGCAAATACTCCCAGCCTTGGCTTTGCTCTGGTAGCACCTCCCAGGAGGCTCCATTCACAGCTGGAGGGATTGAGGGTGTCAGGAAAATTCCACAAACTCCAGAGGTCTATGTCTAAAAAGGAGACAGAGGAGTCCTGCAACTTTATTTGAATAAAGGGAGAGAGTCCACCAGGGAACACGGCTGCGGGATTTTATCTCTCGAAGTTTTGGAGGGCACAGCCTCCTTTTATCATAAACTCTCGGCCGCACGTTGCCCTCTTCCTTTCCCATTGGCTGAGGTACTAGGAAGGTACAGCCTTCCTGAACAGCCTACCACATGTCCTCCCTTGAACCCGTTACTTTACCCCAAAGTTCAGAAGTTCAGGCTTGTGCAGACCCTTGGCTGTTTCAGGAGCCAAGCTGTGTGGGCTCTGCAACAAGTCTGCTGCTAAAGTTAGTAGAGATATTAAGACCAATTTCAAAGACGTTAACACCCGTACCTTCACCCATCAAATTGTTTGTAAAGACATTAGCTTTCGTCTCAAGGCACTTACCTGCTTCTCTGGGACTTTGCTGCTTAACCTCTGCAGATTTACCTGGTCTGTGCTGCTGGATAAAGTCTGGACCTAATTGTTTTTCAGGTAAAAAAAATCCCTCGATGGAAAAAAAGAGAGACCAAAACCCCTGGTTTAACTTCTAGAAATAGAATCACAGAGTCAAATAGGTTGGAAAAGACCTCTGAGGTCATTGAGTCCAACCTGTGCCTGACACCCACCTTGTCATCCAGTCCAGAGCACTCAGTGCCACGTCCAGGCATTCCTTGGACACCTCCACAGATGGGGACTCCACCACCTGGAGTCCCTGGGCAGCCCCTTCCAATGCCTGACCATCCTTTCCATGGAGAATTTCCTCCTAATGTCCAACCTGAACCTTCCCTTGCGTAGCGTGAGGCCATTTCCTCTTGTCCTGTCCCTGTTCCCTGGCAGCAGCCCTCCGGCTGCTCCCTCCTGTCAGGGAATTGTGCAGAGCCAAAGGGTCCCCCCTGAGCCTCCTTTTCTCCAGGCTGAGCCCGCCCCAGCTTCCTCAGCTGCTCCTGGTGCTCCAGCTCCGTTCCACAGCTCTAGACTCTCTCCAGCCCCTCGATGTCCTTCCTGAACCCACCTGCCATGGACCCCTCATGGGAAGGTGTTTCCAGTCCTGACAGATTTTGCTTCTTAGATGAAAATAAAAATGAAAAGAATAAGGTGAGATACATTCAGCCAGAAATAGATATAGATCAGAGGGGAAATGTGTGTTTGGCAGATAGTTCTGTCTGTCTGATAGTTTTAACTTTCCAGAAATGAGTAAATAATTAAGACTGCTTGTTTTAGGCCTTGTAGAATGTATAGGTTGTGGAGACTACCAGGTTTTAAAATGTCCCACACTGCTCCGTGCCCCTGCTATAGGAATTACTGGTGTAAAAGTGTTTTCATAGAGTCATAAAATCATGGAGTGGTTTCAGTTAGGAGGGATCTCAAAGCTCATCCCATTCCACCCCCTGCCATGGGCAGGGACACCTTCCACTATCGCAGGCTGCTCCAAGCCCCGTCCAACCTGGCCTTGGACACTTCCAGGGATGGGGCAGCCAAAGCTTCTCTGGGCACCCTGTGCCAGGGCCTCACCACCCTTCCTCAAAATGGAAGAATTTTTTCCTAATACCTCATCTAAACCTACTCTCTTTCAGTCTGAAGCCATTCACTCTTGTCCTGTCATTGCATATTCTTGTACATAGTCTTGTAAATAATATTCTAAAGAGTTTTCTCACCCCATTGCTGTAATGTTTAAAATCTTGGCCCTGCCATGGCTGCATTCCCCCTGCCCCCCCCTCTCCACTCACTGGAGTCTGTATAGGATAGTGGTCTAAGTCAGATGGACTGATGGACTGATCTAAGGAAATCTTCCATGAGAATAATCCTGGGTATTAGATGCACAAAGGACTTCTAATTCCTTCCTCCTACTCCAGTGTTACTGAGCGGAAGAAGCTCTGGTGCTAAGTCAGAGCTCTCCCTTCAGAGCAGAACCCTGGGCCTGCCCACGGGACACTCAATGCTGTGACACAGTTGAGTTTGTTCAGGTTTAAAAGGCCATGGCCGGAGGGATTTTCTGTGACCGATTTCTCTCAGGCTGGTGAGGAGGTGTTTTTATCTCTGATATGCCTGTTGTCAGAGCAATCTGTTCTTCTGTGTTTTTTGCAGCCCAAAGGTCCATACCACTGCTTCTTGTGGGGCTACAGAAGGCTGCATTGACACTTGGAGGACGCTGCCTGGACTGGTGACAAGACACTGGAAGTGCCCTTGGAGGAAGTAAAGGAATGGCCCAGGCAGCTGAGAGACCACATCCAGGGATCAGGTTTTTTGGGTGAGTGCCTCAAAAACAGACTGACCCAATACAGGATGAGTTTGAAAGTTGCATTTCAGTTCATGTGCCTTTTCCAAGAGGCTGGTTTCAGAATTCTTGGATGGGAGAGTGAGTTGCGTGTACAGTTCCTGCAGTGATGAGTGGGAGATCTCACACACACCTCCAGGAGACTGTTTCCTCTTCCCTTCCTTGCTGACTTTCCCTCTGGCAAAGCTGCCTTTTTGTCTGTCCCAGATAACTGGGATGCAGCATGCTCAGTTATCTCCTGGATGTCATCCCAGTTGCTGTGTTTAAAGCCCAGCAGCAGTGGGAAAAGTGAGAGTTTGCCTAGAGGGAGTGGGATTTGCTGCTTTATTTCTTCCTACCTGTTGCTCACCCTTGTCCTCATTCCTAAGTGCACCATGGCACACACCCAATAGATGTGGTCATGTTTCCTGAATTTCTGTGTATGCTGAATGCAGGTCCCTTCAAAAATCTCTCCAGCAATGGGTTCTGAACCCTTAGAGATCTTGCCCTGAATTCCCAGTAATTTGGGTTTATTTTAGCCACTGACTCCACCCTGCAGGGATCTGTGACTTGCACAGGGGTCTGGGAAGAGGCTTTGGAGACCTCGGGACTAGCAGTGGCACTGTGGGACTGTTCGTTCCTGATTTCTGCCTCTCACTTTGCTGGCAGCACAAAGGTGAGAGGTGCCTCAGAGGAGCCTTCCATGGGCAGTGCCCTGGGAATAGAGGCCAAACACAATTCAGGTGGCACAGAGGGAGAGAGAATGGGAGATAGGGAACAAACACAAATGTGTAAAAGAGGGGAAATGCATCAGGTGTTAATACCCTGCCCTCTTCCTGTCCCCTTACCCACCTAATTAGGCCTTGCTGGCACTCGTGGTGTCAATCTGAAGGACAGCTGGCATTTTTGTTAACAAGAGCAGTGGCTGAGGTCATACAGGAACAGCTTGTCCTTGTTCTCTCTGGACGTAGGTGTTGGTGACATCACTGCAAACCTCCTTCCGGCCCAGCACCAGGGTCGCAGCAGGGGACACATATTTAAAGGGGAGTTTATTTTAAATTGTGAACAGACATATTGACTCGTAAATATTCTAGAAATACATCCTGCCGTTATAAAAAGCATCCTATAATTCAGGGGGAGGAAGTTTCTTCACCTCCAACAAGCTGATTTGGTCTTTCTATTGCCTATGAAATGAAATTGCCTATGAAATGAAATGCTTTGGGAATTGTAAGCTGACAACAGAAGACTCCAGGGTGCCTGGGCATTGGGACAACCTCTGGGGCTCTCTTTCTCGTGCAGGATGGGTGGTTAGACCAAATAATGGCAATTCTTCTTCTCTTTATGCTGTCAACTCCCTTCCAGCTTCAAGGAAGTGGTTTGTGGTGCCGTGCCTCATTTTCCTCAGCCAGATGGTACCACAGCACTGGGACTGGATTCTGTGAGGGTGGCTGAAGAGCTCATGAGGGTCACGAGAGCCACTTGTGAGGGTCAGTTCTTGAGGGCTTCTCTCATCCTGAAAGACCTGATGGTCTTAAAAAGCCTCACGGAGATTTGTGAGCACATTAATGAATAAACGGTGTCAGTCCCAGGCAGGAGCAGTTGCTGTCTGCGTGGGAGCTGTCAGAAGATGTGGCTGCCCAGCAGCCTGGGCTCTGATAACCCAGGAGATCCAGTGTCAGTGTGTGCCCTTGGGCCATGCACACGCAGGCTGAGGTTGTGCAGGGCCCTCTCTCCAGCATCACCTCCCATGGCATGGATGGGCAGAGAATAGCCATTAATGTCCAGCCATGAAGGATAACTCTGGATGATGGAATTTGGAGCTGGTTCTCATGGGTCACAGCTGTGTAGCCATGAAGGTGTGATGGGGAGGACACTCACAGTGTTGGTGATGGGATGGCTCTGGGGTGGTGAGGAGGAACCAACCCACACATAGCTGATCCCCAAAGGGGAGACTCCTGCTTCTCCACTTGTGGTGTGTTTAATCATTTCTGCCCCTAGACAGGAGACCACTGCCAGTCACAAACCATGTGCCAGGGAAGGCTCAGGTTGGACATTAGGAAGAC
Organism: Picathartes gymnocephalus; assembly: GCA_013390045.1. Taxonomy (NCBI): domain Eukaryota; kingdom Metazoa; phylum Chordata; class Aves; order Passeriformes; family Picathartidae; genus Picathartes; species Picathartes gymnocephalus. The sequence continues at coordinate 45,515 of WEKY01010894.1, read as the reverse complement.
TTTCTTCGCAGAAAGGGTAATTAGATATTGGAATGGGGTGCCCAGGGAGGTGGTGGAGTCACCATGCCTGGAGGTGTTTCAAGGAAGCCTGGAGGGACACTTAGTGCCATGGTCTGGTTGACAAGGTGGGCGTTGGTCACAAGTTAGATTCAGTGATCTCAGGGGTCTTTTCCAGCCTCAGTGATTCTGTCGTTCTGTGATTCTGTGAAACAGGATGGCTGAGGGGCAGGGCCTCCTCTGCATTCAGCCAAGCCTCCCTCAGTGCTGACACTAAAGGAGAGAGTGGCTACACCCCAGAGCAGTGCTCTGGCCCACACTGCTTCCGTCTGCCTGATTTCACTGTGCTTTTCCAAGAAAACGGAGAAGGAAATTCTCTGTGGCCTGAGGTATTTTTCAAGAGCCGATGCTCTGTCCTGGAGCCTGGGATCCTGTGTCGTGGTGCAGCCCTGCTGTGAACCAAACAAGAGCTTGAGTCTTCTGGGAGGGAGCTGCCATGGGAAGCGGTAGGGAATTGTGCTCTGATGGAACTGGGGCAGGTGGAGACTTGGCAGAGCCAGACCCAAAGTATTTTCATCTTCCAAGCCTGGGGTGTAGAGCACTACCCACAGCAGGAGGGCTTCCAGCTCCTTGGGTGTAGAGATGTCTGTGAAGCTCCAGTGCCACACTTCCTGCTGTTCTCCCCCTGCCATGTGTGTCATGTGAGGGAAGAGGGGAAGGAATAGAATCAGGATGGCTGTGATGGATCCTGTTTGTGAGGCTGAATGGCTGCAGCTCCTGGGGACTCCTCCACTCTACACCCATTCCTGTTCCGCGTGGGTGTCCCGGGAAGTCTGGCTCCTCCTTACTTGGCAGAGAATCACTGCTGTTGGCACCCTTTTCTGTAACACCTCATTCAGCCAAAAATAAGTTTCTCCAAGACTTTTGATGGAATTGCACGAAAAATAATGCCTAAGTGTATTTTTGGCATCAGGCCTTCTAGGGCTCAGTTTTGTCTTCTAAGGTTGTGCAGGAGGGCTGCAGTCACCTCGGCACACCTCATGTTGTGACTGCTCCTTAAACCTGGTGTTGGGGGTTAGGTTTTTTCTTTCCTTTTGTATAGAATTTTTTCCCATTAAGTTGCTAATGAACTCTTAAGTATTGGGTACTTCAGAAAAACAAAGGATTGTGGCCAAGCCCCGGAGGAGAGGGGCTGATATAAAGGCAGGGGTGGAGGCAGCACCAGGAGAGCTGAAGCTGCGCTTCGAAGGGGAACAGGAGGAGCTGCTCTGCCTTTTTGGGGAGAGAGAGGAGTCTCTGCTGCTGCTGCTGCTGGACCCTTTTCACGTGGAGCTGTTTCTTCTGCCATGAGTGAACCCCTGCTCTGATCTGAGACCTATTTTACCACCTGCCCGGGGGGCCCGGGATCCTGAGCTGACCTCTCCTTGCCGGGCTGGGAGCCGGGCTGCTGCCCCTGCCCCCCGCGGCTCCATCGGCACTGCTCTGGGTTTCACTGCGCTGCAGCCCCCGCTCCCCCTGCCTACCCAGACGTCCTGCTGTCCCAGTTTGCTGTTTCCGAGAGCCCTGCTGGGGCACCGGGATCCACGGCCCCGGGGCCGTTCCTGAAGCAAAGCCGGCCTGTCCTCCAGCCCTTCCCCTCCCGGCCGTGCCCCGTGTCTGCTGGAGCTCGCGCCACAGCGCCCCCTGCAGCCGCGAGGGAATCATTGCACCTGCCCCGCCCACCCAGCGCCACCAGCGCCCCCTGCCGGCTGTGACCGGAACTGCACCCAAGGGGACAGTGCCTGCAGGCCCAGGGGGCTGGGACCGGGTTCCTGCTTCTGTTTTGTTGTTAATGCCATAGGAGTTGTTGTTTGTTCACTTTATTATAAACACTAGTAAATAACTGTTATTCCTATTCCTATATCCTTGCCTGAGAGCCCCTTAATTTCAAAATTACAATAATTTGGAGGGAAGGGGTTCACATTCTCCATTCCAAGGGAGGCTACTTCAAACCAGGACACCTGGCCAGCTTGGACCTGTTGGGCTGGGCTGATGGTCAGGGACCCCTCCTGCCTCCCAGTGGGTCTTGGTTTAACCCAGCTGCCACATCAGCCCCCCACCCACTCACTCCTCCACTGTGTGACAGGTGGAGAGCCAGAGGAGTGAAATCTTATGGGTTGAGATAAATCAGTTTAATAAGTAAAGCAAAAGTCATGGACATAAAGTAAAACTAGGGATTCATTCACATGTCCCAACAGCAGGAACGGTGAGGGGAAATTCTCCACGTGAGACAAGGAAGTCTTTGCTAATAGAGGTCACTGCCTTGGGCAGTTTATAGCTAAGACCCTATGGTTTGGAAGGGATGCTCAGTGCAGTATGGGGCCACATGTCTCAGCCTTCTTCCAATTTGCACAGCTGGGGTTTTGTTTCCCTAAAAATTCCCGAGTGGATACAGAATTCATCATCTTCTGACCTGCCATGCTGAGTTGCTGCTAAACAGCTGCTCTGTTTTGGAAAGGATGAAAGAATTTCTGGGGAGACCCCTGGGCAGGATGAATTTCTCTCTTTGGTGGGACTGGGAGAGCACTGTGGTTATGGGATCCCACCTGTATTTGCCCCACTTGGAGCAGGATGCTCTCTAGAAACCTTAGTAGCAACTTGGAGAAGTGACTCAGTTGTGTTTGGAGGGGGTGATTTCAGTGCAAGTAAAGAATGTGCTCCTTTCCTCTGGCACAAAAGAGAACATGTTAATAGGTGGGCAGGTTCCCTCAGTACAACTAAATGTTGTGCTTTCTCAGCTCTGCCACCAGCCTTTAATTTGGGGGCCCCAGATGGGCCATCCCCGTGGATCCAGCAGTGTGGGTGGGAATTTTTCCTCTCCCTACAGGGCCGACCTCAGGGAGCAGGAGAGCCAGGGAAGCTCCAGCTACAGTAACTGCTTGTCTCCTGTAGGGCTCAGCCCAGAGAGGGCTGGGGGTTTCTCAGGGGCTTTTGCAGCCCTTGGAAAAGGGACAGGGAATGAGCAAAAGCCTTTCATCTCTGTATTGTTTGGAGGAAATAAAATGTAAAATAGAAAAGCAAACACAGACATGCAGGAGGGAAGCTGCTGAAGGCTCCCAGTAATACACTGGTCATTTTTATCTCCACACCTTTTGTTATCAGCTGTAGTGACAAACATATATTTATGTTCAATTCAAGTGATGTGTTACACTTATCTGACATCATCATCAGTCACCCAGCTGTGCTGAACTACCCCAAACTGTTGTGTTTCCAGCTGTGGGACTCCTAGCCCTGAGGGACTGTCTGTGGTGTGGGGTTTCCCTAGACATGGTCTTTTCATGTCAGACGTCGTCCCTAGAAGGCAGTCACACTTTTCTTAAAAATTATTCCCTCTGTCTAAATTAATCTTTTTGCTGCTAATTTGGGAAGCAACAAGATAGCGGTGTGGCAGGCAGTGCTCTCAGCACACGTGTAGGTTGTATTAAAAATAGATATTAAAATATAATTTCCTAGGCCCTTTTAAAATGACCTGGACTTTTGTCAAGAGAGGTCCATGCTTTTCCTCCCCCAGCATTCCCCCCTCCTTGGAATGCTGCTTCCCTCACGATTTTTTGATTAGCATTGCTTGCTGCCGTAGGTTTTATTTCTCATATCATATTTCACCTTCCCCTTCTCCGTGTCCCACAGCAGCCACTGACCAGGACAATCCTTGGCCAGTCTGGGCAGGGCAGGAGGGGATAGTGTTGCTGACAGAAGACTACAAGAGGCAATTAACAGCTTCTCCAGCATGGAGGCCCTGATTGGATAGAGGTTATTCCCTACTTGTCAACGAGCCTTCTCCTTGGAAGGGACGACAAAAGAGGGCCTGGACACAGAACGTGCTCGACATTTGTCTTTGGGCAGGATTATTTCAAGAGTAGGTTCCAAGTGGTGTTTTTTGTCAGGAATGACCTGTACGAATGTGACACATCACCAGTGAATGCGTCCACGTCACTGATGCTGTGCTGGATGGTTCTGGATTTCTGGCCCTGTGGAACAGATGGGCTCAGGAGCAGTGGGAGTGAGCCAAAGATCCCATTTTCTTCCACTGCTGTTCTGGGCTCAGTGACAGAGGGCTGGGAGGGGTGTGAAATGTGAAGCAAGATTCAGCCCATGGCTGTAGGAGTGAAGAAGGGCTGTGCTTGCCCTTCTGTGGAAACATGGCAGACCTACAGTGCTGGGAATCACAAACCTCTGAGAGCAGCCTTTGTGGTGGGAAAAGGGGTGGGAGCTGCTGTGCCAGCAGGTGTCTGTTACAGCACTGGAAGATACCGGTTATGGGAAGGTTATGGGAAGGTGGTGGCAGGAGGTGGTGGTATCCTGCTTTGCAATGCGCTGGCAGGGATGAAAAGACTGACACCAATGTCAGCAAGCACTGCACAGCATGTTCTGAACATGTCCTGACCCACAGGCTGCTGCAGGCATGTGAAGTCTCCACTGGGATCTTGCTGCAGGTGTCGGAGTAGTGCAGAGGCACCGTGAGAGCAGAGAAATGCCCAGAGCCAGCCTTTTCCAGAGGGAGCTCTGGATTGCTCAGTGATCCACCAGGCTGCCCCAGCCTTGGGGGCCAGGCCTCTCCTGCCTGGTGCTGTGCTCTTTACTTACCCTGAGCTGCTTCCAAGCGTCTGTCCTGGCCTCACAGGTATCTCGTGGGTGGCAGTGCACATCCCAGCTCCCCTCCCAGTTGACCCTACTTATGGAGTTCCAATGTTGGCAGGCAGGGAAGTGAGATATTTGAAGCACGAGGGCCTGTCCTGGTGAGGCAGGGATATTTATTTGAGCTGATGAAACTTCTTGTCATTGCCCAGGGTTAGGAACTCTGCACATGTGTTCTCAACCATCATTTCCAGGGCATGAGTGCGCTCATTATTCAGGACAAAGCAAACAAAATGTTGTTAGAGTGGGAAGAGAGATTTCTACCCATATAAATTATACCCCATTATCACCACATGGAGGGCAGTCATACGTCAGAACATTTCTTCAGAGGGCTAAAATGACTTCACTCCCTTTTTACTTCGCCAGTCTCATCTCCCAGAGATGTGTACTTTGTCTTTTCCATGCACACAGGGCAAGCTAGGCAGGTCAGATGGGCAGAAATTTCTCCTGTGGAAATATTTAAAGACAGTGGAGAGTCTCTTTTACTGCCCCCATTCCTGCTAGATAATAGGAAAAATTCTCCTGAAAAATTGATCTTGCTGCAATAGGCAGATTTCACAGCCCCTTCCCAGGCTTTCCTTGTTGGGGAATGGTCATGATGAGTAATGTAGGGATGACCAGATAGTTCCTAGGAGTGGTCCCAGCTCTGCAGGATGTCCCAGGAGGAGGGATCACCATTGTGTTCACAATATGCAGCTCTTACTGGTGCAGAGAGCTATGATCCTACAAACCACTGCCATTTTTAATGTTTGCTCTCACAAGCATCAAACATACCTGAGCAAGTAGAGCTCTTGAAGAGTTAGGGCTTGGATTAGAGACTTCAAAAGTTCCTTCCCTTCTGTGATTCTGTTTTGTGACACAGTCATGATTCAAGGCATTGCACAGGGATTAGTGACCAGCAGAACCCCCCTCTGTAGATGTCTGGTCCAGAAGGGATTTATTTCAAACCCAGGGTGGATAATACTAAAGTGTCTCTGCAGACTCACCTCCTGTTTGCCCCAAAGCAATCTCAGCCCATGCAGGTCAGACAGGCAGGGACAAGGCAGATGTGCACACCTTGAGCACTCCCCACCCAGGTAACCCACAACCCAGAGTTGCCACCATCACCATCCATCACAGCTGCTGAAAACACCTCAGATACTTCTGCTGGCTGAAGGTTCTCTTGCTCTCAGAGAGCCAGGAGGCCTCTGTCACAGTTCAGAGGGCCAGGGCTGGAGCACCAGAGTTTGCTTTTTCTTCTCCTTTGACAGCTATTTCAGTGCAGATGCTGAAAACCTTTCAATTCACTAAAATTTGCCCACGTGTGCTATTTCTTTCAGAGTTAGTCCCTTTTTTGGGGGTCTCTCCACAGGGCTGGTGAGTCATATTCTGTGTGTGTCCAGTCCTGTTCTGGGGCAGGAGAATTAATTTAGTCACCCTTCTCAAAGGGCTGACAAAATCCCTTGGTGCTGGTCACTTCTGTGAGTGTGACGAGGAGCTGGAAGGGGCCAGCTGGCAGGACATTAATGGAAGCTTTTTTGCACTCTGAGCAGGCTGTCCTGGCCCTCAAGTTCTTCTTTTCCTTTGGGCAAGTCCTGCAGGGCAGTAGTACCCACCTATCCGCCATTAGTGGAAGCCCCTTGGAGATCCTGCTCAGGTCACCCTCCGTGTGCCACCTGAATGGCCACGCCACATCTGTGAAGGCTGAGGGCAGTGCCAAGGAGTATTCCAGCAGGGAAGGTGGGTTTATGCTTCCTCTGAGACTGAATCACAGAATCATTTAGGTTGGAAAAGACCTTAGAGATCGAGTCCAAGCTATGCCTGACCCCCACCTTGCCACCCAGCCCAGAGCACTGAGTGCCACACCCAGCTGTTCCTTGCATACCTGCAAAGCTCCCTCAGCAGCCCTTTGCAATGTTTAATCACCCTTTCTGCGAAGAAATTCCTCCTAATGTCCAACCTTCCCTTGAGCCCATTTTCCTGAGCATGCTAAAGCTGCAGAGGGCCCTGAGCCCTGACTAGACAGGCGTGGCTGCATCTGTCCCCATCACAGCTGGTTGAGCTTGTGTGATCTGCAGGGTTGAAGGGACGGTCCTGAATCCCTTTCTTGTTGGGCAATGTTTGACTAACACAAGCACCCCCTCTCTGTGTGCTCCTTCAGGCCCTGGCAGCAGAGGCAGGGCAGTGCTGCCGCCCCGCTCAGCTTCCCTGCTCCAACCCAGAGGCTGTGACAGTGGTGATGGACAGATAGGGAAGGGATGTGAGGGAGCAGAGGGGAGGGTGTGTGTGCCTCTTCCCCGGAGCTTCTCCCACTCGGAAGGTGTTTATCCTAGTAACAAGTGCTGTGGGCCTTTCATAACTGCTGCATTAGCAGAGGATCAGGTGGCACTTAATGGGAGCAGTCTGCCTCATAAAGTGTGATGGGAAAGGTCGCCAAGGTCGAAGGGGAAACATTTTCAGCAGGCTGACACAAGCCTTGGCTTCTGCCTGACAACAGGTGCCAATTTGCTGGGCTGCCCTCCCCTCCAGCATTGCTGCTACCCTGTCCCCTCCCATGTGCTGGCTCCAGGCTCTGCAGTGGCGTCGGGAAGTGTCTGTGAGCTCTGTGTGTGGCACACAGGGAATAAACCTCCTGCAGGATGCAGGGAAAAGGGAATCTGAGGCCACCTATTGGCTTCTGAACTAGGGAAAAAAGGGAGTAAAGAGTGTGACAACTCTTCCTTGTGAAGCTACTCCAAGCCAGGTGGGTAGGTTGAGCATGGCTGGGCCCTTCACTTTGAAATAAATGAGAGGGATCTGTCTTTACAAACAAACTGTGGGTAAAGCTAGATATTGAGAGTTGAAAGAAGCAATGGGAGGAACCATAAATTCCATATGAAAAGAAAAAGGAGGGGTATACTTTAGAAGGGGGTCTGTATGAGGTGATTCGGGAAGTCTGTACCTCTCAAGCACCTCAGCCAATGGGGAAAGAGAGAGGGAAATGTGGCCAGGAAATTAGGAGGCTGTGTCCTGTAAGAATTAGAGACACCCCAGAGGAAGTGCCCCATGGCCTCTCTTTTTATTAGAATAAAGTTACAGGTCTCCTCTGTCTCCTTTTTGGACGTAAACCTCTGGTGTTTGTGGATTAATTTTCCTGACAACTTCAATGCCACAATAAACAGCTTCACTCCTTAAGGCCACTGGTTTTGCTGGGGTTTGTCTCTCCCTGTGCTGGACTTATGTTGGGTTTGCTGAATGAGGTTGCTGGGTCTCAGCCAACCTGCACTTTGACCATGCCCAGTTTGCCCAAGCCAGATGAAACCTTACTGCTGCCCCTGGCAAGCCTGTCCCTGCAGTTAGACATATTGATGGCTTTGCAAGTCTTCTTGCCCTCCTCTCTTGCTCCTTTGGTGTCCCATCTATCTTACACACTTTCATTTGGGACAATGCAGGGTGTTCAGTCCAGGCCAAGTTGCTGATGACAAGCTAATTAAAGACCAAGCAAGGGAGGAGCAGCCTAATGAGGGAGAAGTGGGAGGAAGGGCAGTTTGCCAGGACTGTGCTGGGAGACTCTCGCTCAGTGGAACTAATTGTGTGCTGTAATTGATGGTTCAGGGGAAGCCTTCCTCACACAGACTGTAGGGCAGAGGAGGAGAGAACTGTTTCAATGGCCTGTTCTGGGAGACTGGGAAGGGATTGCACCTTCCCAGCTCCAGGGCTTCCTCTACAGGGTCAATTCTTAGCTCTAACATGCAGTTAACTGTCTTAGGCCTTTGGAAATAGGAGACCTGGAGAGCACAGTATGGCCATGTCAGTGCAAACAAAAAGCTAGGAGCAGGAATGGCATCTTCTCAGCATCAACAGTGCTCAGGCTGGAGGTTCTGTGTCCCCCAGCAGCTCTGACCATGAGCCACAGGATCACAGAATCATTTATACCGAAAAGACCTCCAAGATCATCCAGTCCAACCATTAACCCAGCACTGCACAAGTCACCACTAACCCAGGTCCCTAAGCTCCACATCCACTTGTTTTCCAGATACTTCCAGGGATGGTGACTCCATCACTGCCTGGGCAGCTGTGCCAGGGCTTGATCACCCTCTCAGTGAAGAAATTTTTCCTAATATTCAATTTAAGCAGGCCCTAGCCAGCTCCCTTCCTTCAGCCCTGTGAAGGGAATGGGGCATGAATGGGAAGTGGATTCTGGTGCTGGCGGGAGTAGAGGCTCTGTTGGATCATTTCATTTGGAATGTGTGTGTAACTCAGGGGTTACCCCAAGGACTCACAGGGAGTCAGCACAAACAGCCAGGTGCTGCAGGTGGTGATGGGGCTGTGCCAGAGCTGTGTTGGCACAGCCTTGGTCTTAGCACCTCACCCTGGTTCCCCTTCACCCTCTTCATCCAGAGTAATCAAAGCAAGGCAATTCTTCACCTCTGGGGAATGATGGAGTGTGAGAAAACATAATTTATGAGTATGAAGAGACTTTTATTTGGCTTTGCTTTCTGCTGTTTCCATGCAGAATTTCCTGTCTGAATGGTGGCACTGACGTTTCTTTGATTCACCTCTGAATTACACCGTGCATCTCACCAAACATGGGGAAATGACACATAGCTTCTGCATGCTCTCTGTAGCTCCAAAAGGGACTGTGGACTGTAGAATGATTGTGTCTTGTGTGTTTTGTTCTGAAATCTGGAGAAAGATTTTTCTAGCTGTTGGTTCAGGAATGCTCATTTCTCAAGTTAAACCATGCAAGTGCTCTGCATTTCCCACCTCCTCAGGAAAGTCTGGGGATTTCTGCTGCAGCAGAATGCTCCTAACCATAAGGCATAGCCCAAAGGCTGTTGTAGCAGTTGTGTTTGGCACAGGCTCTGCCAGGGATCTGTTTGCAGGGAGAGCTGTGTCCTTGAGGCCAAGTGCCCCGGGCAGTCAGTGGGTGCAGCCACTTGCATTGCGACCTCCCCTCACAGCTTCTAAAATTCCTCTCACCACGGGGAGGCATTTCCTTATTATCAACACCTGCTTGGACAGGCAGAGGCACTGACCCCTTCCAGAGCTACTGGGACCAAAAGCTTTGGGGCATAACTCTGTGGAGGTGTTAAAGCTGGCTGTGGGTAATTTATGGTCTGCAGCAGGGACACAGCCCCTGGGTGCAGGGTGCTGAGGCAGGAGCTCTGCTGTCGGCTCTGCTGTCAGCTGGGTGTACATGGCAGGAGGAGGGGATACTCCTTGGTCACAGCTTCCCACATTCTCCATCACCAGTCAGCAGAGCCATGAATCCCAGGAAACTGTGGTGATTCTGAGGCTCCAGAGCCCCCAGCAGGTCCCATGAAATGCTATCAGAGGCACCCGCACACAAACAATGAAAGAACAATCACAGTAAAGAACAGACACACACAAAAGGTGTATTTCTGTTTGGATGAAACACCCATCTGGCTGTGTGCCCATCATAAAGGATGTGGAGATCTTACAGTGGATAAGATTTGGAACCTCCTGTTCCAAGGGCTTCTCTGGCAGAGTGCTGGCAACTTGTAAAGCTGCTGTGACGCTTCCTTGTTCACCCAAATGAATGCACTGGGGTACCCAGAGCTCTCCCCATGGCCCTGCTGCTGGGCTGGGACATGGGGGCCCTTGTGCTGTGCACACAGTTCACTGTAGGCTGGCAATTGAAAGAGAATGTCCAAGGGTCAGGACAACAAATTGCCAAAATAGCTGTATAACAAGTCACCCCCAACTGGCATTTACTGCAGCCAGGAGTTTCTGAGCTCAGTGTCTCCTGGCCATTTGTCCTCCCAGATCTCCTGACCTTAGAAAAGGCCTCTGAATTTGAGTGGCAGTAAGCTGTGACACTGAGTTCCCATTATAAAATAAATCTATGGTAACTCTGTCAGACACTCCACCTTGTTATTCCAACCAGGAGGCTGGACTAACCACATCTGGTGGTTAAAAGCCTCCTGATATTCCTCTTTATGGACAGTTATTTTCTTTGTCCTTCTCTCACCTTTTCTCCCCTTTTGGTATTTACCTTTGTAAGATATTTAATATTTTTTATCACCCATCTCTCTTTTGTTGGGCTGAACAAAGTAACCTTACTCACTCTATTTTAATACAACTTGCCCTCCACTACCTAAGCAGCCCATGGTGCCACCTCCACACATCCTCCAGCTTCAGAAACTTGGTTTTCAACGTGGACAAACAGCTGAGTTCCCTGGATTGTGGTGGAGGCCTCAAAAATTGAGATCAAAAGCTGGCATTGATATTTCCCTAACAGCAATACTTAGCAGCTTGTGCTGGAATTGCACTTGGAGTTTTCCGTCCATGCTAACATGGTGATTTCCACTCCTGGGTCGTCTGTTCTCCAGTCAGCTTTGTCATCACCATTTTTGCCTTCATTATGATTTAAAATGGAGGCTTCATATATTCTCACCCTCTCAGCACTGCAGAGTCAACCCATTTCATCTTCTTTTTTTGGTCTAGATTTTTTCACTGTTTGTCTTAAGGAATTTGTACTGTCCTACCTAGGTTGATTGTAACGTGAGGGGTCCGGGGGTCCACAGGATGAGACAAAGAAAGGGAGCCGACCTCGTGGTGGGGTGAACAGCAACTGCTAACTTTAATTTTCCCAGGCTCCCTTTTATCTGGGAACATTTCGAAAAACTCTCAGGTCGCTATCTGATTGCCTTAAGGTCCATGCCTGGACAGCCCTGTATCTGTGACATGGGGTGAATCCATTGGTGGAGATGTAGGACAGACAGGCTCAGCCTGGTACCAAGGAGAGCATATACTGTGACAGTTGATATTTGTCAATTCTTACTCAATCACTTAACCAGGCTTTGCAAACAGACTAGGTTGGAAAAGGCATAAAAGCTGGCAAAACATCCCTTCTCAGACTCATTAGGACAAGAAACCTGACAGAATCTGTAGATGTGAGGAAGATGTGAGGGGAGTACATTAGGGAATCAAGTTCATAGTGGCAATAAAAATAACCTAATTTTTTTCCCCATCTGTGTTTGGTGTGGATGTCCCTATGCTTGGGTCTACCATTTGTGATTGTCTCCACTGAAGTCAGTCTCACACTGAAGCCTCGGGAAGCTATGGAACATAGGAATGAAGGAAACCAACAGATTTTGAGGACCAGAGAGATGAAAATCTGCTCTAGTGCAGGGATGAAACAGCTGAACTGTGGTGTTACACATAAAATTGACTTCGTACTGTGACAAAAAGCTTGAGGGTCAGATCAGGCCCCTGAGTGTAGCAATAGACCCAATTCCCTGGCAGGAATGGCATCTTCAGAGCACCTGTACAAGGTCAAAGGAACCTGATCACTCACAGTTTCCTCCTCACTGAACGCAGGTGAAACAACGTGGATCTTCTCTGAGCACACCCAAATGTACTCCTTTCATAAGCCACTACTCCCCAGTTATTAATAATAGCTGATATCAGACTGCAGCATGGCAGCAATTCTTCACAGGGCCTTAATGACAGACTTTCTGGTAAGCAAAACCATTAGAAGAGAAATGTTGCCAGGAATCCTAAATCCCTGACTCTGGCACGCTGAGGTTTGGAAGCTTCCACCTCCAAACTGCCTTAAGGGAGATGATTTGTCAGGATGGTTTTCAGCTCAGGAGTTCTCCTTTCTGCAGTGCTTGCCCTTCTTCGTGTCACGCCTTTGCTGACAGGCATTGTCACTCCACCTTCATCTTGAGCTCTCTTGTATTAATTTTTGTTGCTTCCTTTTATATCTTTATCCATTTTCACATGTTTAATAAAGCAAGTTTCTGCAGTTTTGCCCTGGTGCTTGTACACAGAAACCTCACTATCATCTCATGTTCACTGCTCAAAGTTAGCACAACCATTCCACCTGGAATGGAGATGTTCCTGTGTGGGTGCCAGCTTGAGGATGAAGCATCTCTGTGTGCCCATCATAAAGCTCTGCACCCTGGGCTAAATCCAGAGACGTGGCCAGCAGAGCAAGAGTGGTCACAGAGGGGACAGAGGGACAAACTCTACTTCGTGCTTCCAAATTACAACAGGCAATGGCCACAAGTTCCATCTCAGGAGGTTCAGGTTGGGCACTAGGAAAAGCCCTCTTCAGGAAAGTGGTGCAGGCCTGGGACAGGTCATGAGAGAGGGGGAATCTCCATCCTTGTGAGAGTTCAGGGTGTTTGCTGAGACTCAGTGGAAAAGCCTTGGCTGCTTCAATCTGGTTTTCCAGATAGTCCTGCCCTGAGTGGGAGGATGGACTGGGGACCTCCAGAGCCCCCATTCACTGCCACCTCTGTGGTTCAGTGACCATCAGTGACCCAGCTGCATCTGTCTGTCACCTGCCAGGCCAGGTGTCTTTCAGGTTCACCAGGCCTGAACAGGTTGCCCAGGACACTGATGGACTCACCATCCCTGGAACTGTTCAAAAAACTTGTGGACATTTGGGGGCAGGGTCTAGTGGTGAACATGGCAGTGCTGGGGGAATGTTGGACTCAATGATCTTTGAGGACTTTTCCAACCTAAATGACTCCATGATTCTGTGACTGTGTGACTTTTCTTGACCCTGAGCCTTGCAGGAGTGCTCTGCCCTTGCATCTCTGGAAACAATGCTTAGGGCAATGTAAAGTGGCAAATAATAAACCCTTTTCAAGAATTACAGCAGATAAATAAATTCTACATGCCTTAGCTGCTCTGTGGAGAATCCCAGCTTTCCTGCCATCTTCTGACCGGCTCTGGGACCTATGGATGGTTTGCCTGATACACCACAGAGCTGAGGGTTAAAGAACCTTTCCTGGGTGAAATGTTTAAGGAATTACTAAAGCCATTTGTGTTGAAAGGGGCCCCAATTCCTTGAGAATTACAAAGTTTAACTGGGGCCAATCTTCTCCTTTCCCCTTCTGGTTGAGCTCAGCAATCAGCTGACATAATTAAGCTGAGAGTCATTAGATTTATATGTCCTTTGCTTCTAGCATTCTGTCCTGTCTGCTGGGGCAGTTTGGGGCCGGTGACCCTTGTGGTATGTGGCAAGGCCAGTGAATCTTGGCTTCTGCCGCAGACGGCTGTGGCTTGTTTAAGGAAGTTTATTCCTCAAGGCTGTGGTCAGCAGTGAGCGATGCACTTGTGCTATTTTTGCAAGCATACCTAGAGAGTCAGGAGGGAGGCCAGACCTCTTCCAGAGAAGACAAACTGCAGATCTCAGTGCCCTTATCAATGAGGTGTATATTCATAAGCTACAAAGGAGACACAAATTGTCCAGCTGGATAAATAAAGAGGGAGTACAGGGACAAGAAAGGCACCTGGAGTATCAGATAGCCACTTAGAAGATGATGGATAGATGGGAAAATACTACACCAGGAAGAGAAAGCTGGATTATTAGTGTAGATGTATGGGACAGAGAACTAAAATTGTGCTTTGAAAGACAAACATGCACAAAGCACAGAAATTTTGTCTTCATATACTTACAGAAGGTGAGCAGCAGCAGGTAATGGTTTATTGGATTGCTCCCTGCTTTTTAGAGCTCTTTAGAGTTTTCCTCTGGGTTGCTGAGAATCTTGTTCTCTGTGCTGGATTGATCCTCCTGCATCAGCAACTCCCTCTCTGGTCTGATGCCAGTTTGGAGTGGGATTCAAGTCCCTCAATATTGCCATGAAAGGGTGGGAAGGATGGCCAGGACAGCATCTCACCAGTGCATTCCTGCTCCCAGCAGGGATTGGGCAACTGTCAGCATGACCCAGCTGGCCTGAGGAGCCAGAGGGAGTCCAGAGTCCAGACTGGTAGGGGAACTGAGGAGTTTGGGTGATAAACATGTAAGGCTTCTCCCCTTGTCCTCTCCGCTGAGGGCTTCCCAGACAGCTCAGCCCCTTTGTGGTCGCTGCAGGGAAAAAAACCTTGCTGTGGTTTGCCCTTCAAACTGGAACTTGCTGGTGCAAAGAGAGGAGTGAGTGATGAGTGTAAAATGAGAGATGCCTGAAAAATAAGCTGAATGAAGCTGAAGAGCACATGAATGAGAGCACGACTGTCATGGTCACACACAGTCCTGAACCAGCTGGGACACTCAGTCTGTCAGTCCAAGAGATTGACAAGGACATGCTGGATTTGGAAATGCCCAAACTATGAGCAATTTGCTTGCCCTTCAGTTTTCCCAAGAGCAGCAGCCCAGGTCTATCTCAATGAAGGGTTAATAAGGGCCTCTGTGTGGGTCTGGTTTCCTCCTGCTCAGCTCCTGTGTCCTGGTTTGAAGGACAGGTGTCTGCTAAGGAAGGCAGGAGCCTCCCTTGGAATGGAGAATGTGAACGGCTTCCCTCCAAATTATTGTAATTTTGAAATTAAGGGGCTCTCAGGCGAGGATATAGGAATAGGAATAACAGTTCTTTACTAGTATTTATAATAAAGTGAACAAACAACAACTCCTATGGCACTAACAACAAAACAGAAGCAGGAACCCCGTCCCAGCCCCCTGGGCCTGCAGGCACTGTCCCCTTGGGTGCAGTTCCGGTCACAGCCGGCAGGGGGCGCTGGTGGCGCTGGGTGGGCGGGGCAGGTGCGATGATTCCCCCGCGGCTGCAGGGGGCGCTGTGGCGCGAGCTCCAGCAGACACGGGGCACGGCCGGGAGGGGAAGGGCTGGAGGACAGGCCGGCTTTGCTTCAGGAACGGCCCCGGGGCCGTGGATCCCTGTGCCCCAGCAGGGCTCTCGGAAACAGCAAACTGGGACAGCAGGACGTCTCGGTAGGCAGGGGGAGCGGGGGCTGCAGCGCAGTGAAACCCAGAGCAGTGCCGATGGAGCCGC
>WEKY01010894.1:4950-29943 GCA_013390045.1 Picathartes gymnocephalus | reverse complement strand
AGATCTGACCTCTATCGCATCAGATCTCCCCCGGTTCACCCCGACTGTCTCAGCCAGGGTGATTTTATACATTTCTGGGTGGGATGATGACATTTAGTCCATTCTTCTCAGCCCTGAATAGGTTACAGGGCTGGACAAAAAGAGGTTTCTGGGTGTGATGTGTGGTCCATCCTGCCATGAATTGTCCATCTCCGGATGACGACACTGGTGCAGCTGGCTCCTCCGTCTTCATAATAGGATTCCCAGAAACATAATTCTTTGATGGCCGGGGTGTAGATATCAGGTGATAGTGATCAGGCAATCATTGTCGGGTCGTGGTGTGAATGTTCCTGTGATACAAATCTGACTCCACCTGGGATGGAATTCCTACCTATTGATTCTTTGGCTGCTCTGGTGTTGTGAAAACCCCTCCCCGGTCAAACTGGTTTTAGGAGTTTTTTGAAACTTCTGGTTTCAGAAGGGGGCTGTATCCCTTAATTTTTATAACTTTAATTCAATTCATATTTTAGCACGAATTTATAGAGTTTATTTATAACACTTTGTTTTTCTTAAGTAGCCAGTACTAAAGAGTTTGTTAGCAACTTAATGGGAAAAAATTCTATACAAAAGGAAAGAAAAAAACCTAATCCCCAGCATCCTGGCACTGGCATTGTCTGCCCCAGCCACCCTTCCGAGAACACTGATCTCCCTCTTCCATCACAGTTCTGACATAGGACCCCTCTCTGTCTCCCACCCCTCCTTTCCTCCCTTCTCCCAGTCTGACCAGGATGGAACAGCACCCCTGACATTATCCTGCTCCTTTCAATGATCCACCCATCCATGCATCCATCCCCCATCCATTCATCTCCCTAAAAAGTGACCTGCTCACTGTGTCCCTCTCCAGCCCAGAGCGTGCCTGTCTGTCTGTCTGGGAACAGCAGGATGTGCCTGGGAGTGGAAAACATGGAGTGTGTGTGACTGTGGGTCACCAAAGCAATCCAGGAAAACCAACTCCTGGAGACTGCCAGAGAAAGTTCGTAAACTGGGTTGCAGACATGGGATCTCTGTTCCTATTCAGAGGCTCTCTTTTTCCCAGGCTGTTGCGAACTCAGCTGTGTTGAAGGGAACAACATTGCAACAAGGTGACAAAGGTCAGTGTGAGACATTAAAGGAGGGGAAGGTGATTTATTTTAACACAGAATGTTTTCATTCACTCAGGAAAAATTACAGGTATCCCTTAGCACCAAGATGTATCCTAGTGGTTTTCCCAGCATGCAGGCACCAAGAGAAGTGCATCCAGATGATCCCAGTGATATCAGGGAAGGCTCCAGGTACTCGGTACCTCTTAGGTCTGGATGCTTCAAACTGAGGTGACTTGAAAAATGAAGTTTTGCATCTTCAGGAGCCTTGAAGTGGCTTCATCTTCTTCCACTGCCCGGGCCAGGCCCTGTGGCCATCTGACCATGATCTTCCTGGGCATCTCCAGTTCTAGGCTTGGCTCATCCCTGGGGCAGAGAAATAACTGGCAAAAGGAGACTCCTGTGGTTGGGTTCACAGCTGGTTCAGCTTCACAGCACAGCCCTAGGAAGGAACTACTTTGGCAGAGACTTCTGAGATCTCACTTGCTACAACTTTGATCCTAAACAGGATTGCTGCCTGTGACACTTTAGAAAGTCAGTGTTAGTGTGCAAACAGGGCAGTAGCTGCACCTGCCAGGATGAACATGGGTGAGGACTTTCGTTCTGGGGAGCATTGATCAATGCACTGCATATTCACAGGAATCAAATTAAATTCCATGGGAAAAGTCTTGCAATGATTTTGAAAGTTAAGGCAGTGGGATCTCATGGATTCTTTCTAGAGACTGAGATTGCAGGGATGGGAGCAACATCTCAGTTTGGATATCTCAGGACAAGAGAAAGTCCCAACAAAAATGGACTTTCCTTTTCAGTTCCAAAGTAGGGAATGTCACATTCATGAAATGGTACATTTTTTCCTCTCACATGCTGGGGAGTGAGAGAAGAGAGAGGTAAATCCCTCTTTGCTTGATAGTCTGTCCATTGATGAGTGCCTTCCCTGCTTGCTCCTTGCCTCTTCCCAGGGCTCTGCTCCTGCCCTTCCCTGCAGCCATGAACAGGGAGGGCACACGGGCACACCGGTGTTCCTGAGGGCACACCGGTGTTCCCAAGGGCACAGACTGGCAGAGGGGATAGAGAGACCATCCAGGCCTGGAAACCAGCAGGAGAGCAGAACCACCACTGGGGCAGGAGGGTTTACGGAAGGCAGAGCGGGAGGGGAGGGAGCTCAGTTTGAAGCGTGGTGCTGAGAGCCCCAGTTGTGCAAGACTTGGGTGAACTGATGTGTCACAGAAATGTTCTCCTGGAATCCAGGGATAGGGCTGTGAGGGCTCTAATTAGGGCCTAATTGCCCTGAGAAACCTCACTTGGGATCCCTTCCTACACCTCTGCCCGTGGCCAAGGGGCTCTGCTTAAACTCAGGCCTGTGCCTTTACCCTCTTCCTGTGCTTTGCTGCAGTTGCATCAGTTTTCAGGTTTTCCTGAACTGTTTTGCCTTCCCGGTTAACCTTGGACCTGACTTCTTCCCTTGGCCTTTGACAATCACAGAACTGTTGATGGAGACAGTTGATGGAGCCTGTCAGCATCCCCTCTCTGTTCACCCACTTCCAGTGCTGGGTTGAATTTACTAGGTCAGTAAGTCCCTGTCCTGCCTCTGCTGGGGCTGCCCCTTCCACCAGGGAACAGCTCCCCAGCACCCAGCTCTTACAGGCTCTGCCCTGCTGAGGCTGTTGGCCTGGCCCTGTGCCTGGCAGTGAGCAGTAACTGCTCACATTGGGTCCCTGTCACATGGCAGAACAGGTCACACCTGGCTGCCATGGGCTGTGTGGGGACAAAAAGCTCAGCTGCCCTCATGACATGGTCAAAGTGCTCACAAAACCATCAGGGACCCTGTAAGTGCCAGCCCAGCCAGAGTGACAGGGTGATGCCAGACCTGCCCTGGGCCAGGGCCCAAGGCAGCACTTGTAGGCTGAGCACTGCTGGGTGTCATCTGGACTGGTTTGTGCTGGGCTGGGAGATTACCCCAAGAGCAGTCAGGGCTCACGGGGGGCAGGCTCCTCTCTGGCTCTGGAACTCGCTCAGGTGAGCTTAGGACATCTCCTTTGGCATGGACTAATTCCATCTGAAGAAGCCTGGAAGAGGCGATTTGGAAACCCAGTTTGGTTCTCCCAGTTTGATTATCCTTGTGGCTTAGGTATTGGTTCATCTTCAAGTGACTGAATTTTTGGAGCATTCCCATGTGCCCTTGCTGCTATTCAGGTGTGATTATTGATCTGGTAGGAGTGGATGGCTGAGGGGTGGGGGAAAGGGGCAATAGTTGATAAAGAAGCTCTGGTGACAATGACCCTGTTTGCAGCTGAACCCTGGGGAAGGCTCCCAGTGCTTTTGGATGCTGCAGTAACTCTTCTGCCTCACAGGTGCTCCCAGCCCGTTGGTCCAGGGCTGTAGGACAGCTGGAAGGGGAGTTTGGCTTTCCTCCCTGGGAAGAGGTAATGGAGGGGATGGATCCCCTGCACTTTCCCTGGTAGAGTTTCTGTATTTCAGTATCTTTCACTTCATGTCCAGGTGTGTGCTGAGCTCCTGGCTATGGACAGGTCACTCTGCTGATGGGCTGGTTCTCCGCAGGATCAGCATCTCCACAGCCAAGACTTCCAGTGCTCCCTGCAGGAGTGTGGCCTTTAAAAGCGACAGTGAATAGTGCAAGCTCAGGTGTCCAAAGAGATGGTGATGTGTCACATTGGATGGCTGCTTGAGGGGGGCAAATGTCATCAAAAATAGATTTTTGTCCCCTCAGAGAGGTGCTCTGCTACCAGCTGCATTCTGGGTTGGTGTGGAACTTGTGCTTGGACCTCAAACTGTGCTGTGGTGTCTGAATGTAGGACACTCCTGTCAGCACAGTATGCTGGGGGTCAGAAGGCTGACTGGGATGTGACAATTGTGACAATGTGTACAACTGCCTCTGGTGTCCATGGCCACTTCTTTGGGACTCCACACTGAGCACAAAGCTTGAGAAGAGCACAGAGGGGATATGTGGTCAGTCTGTCACAGCAAAGGCTCAGAGTTCTCAGACTTCATGCATTAGTGGGTCATTTCTGTGTTTTGTCCTCGTTTGATGGAGAAGTGAGGGGATTTTGTGCTCTCAGTCCAACTTCCAAAAGAGAGTTTAATGGCTGCCTTCAAACATAAAACGGGAGAGGGCCAGGGCTGGCTGAGTCAACAGTCTTTGAGGATAATACCCCATGGGCGAGTAACAGAATCTGTCTATGTTATTCACAACACTGAACGGCTTATTTTGGTAAAGAATTTTCGTTCCTAACAAATGCCATTTTGAGACAACCAATTTGGGATGAAATTACAATTGGAATCTGATGTGCTCAAGTCAGCTCAGATGCAGTGTTTGGTGGGTTTTCAGTGGAGTCTCACATGTCTGATAGGAAATAATCTTTATGAGGCTGTCAGAGGCAAGGGAATACCCAGGCTTACAAATCCTTGCACTGGTTTATTGGGAAGGCCCATGTCAGAGGATTGCTAAGTAAAGCACATTACATAAGGCTGCTCTTTGGGGTGCTAAGGTCTGATAACTGGCACATATTTTCAAGTCTATCAGAATGATTTCAGCATCAATGAGTTATCAGTACTTCTCTGCTTTTTGAAGCAGATGTTTTTTCTCTTCTACCACATTAAATGGGACCTTCTGTGTTTGCTGTAAGAGTGCATAAAGGTGTGTAAATGTTATCCTTTGGGATATGTCACCTGCACCTTCTGTCTTAAATCTGTTACAGAACAAGCTCAGCAATTTTTGCCCCAGCTCTCTCTGCCACAGAAAGGATGTTTAGCTGTGGAGGGGCAAGGTAGGAAACCCTGAGCAGATTTCAGTTGGCTTCTGTGGTATCAAGGGACTGAGAATATGAACTCAAAAATCTGGTTAATCTAAAGTAAAAATTTCAGAATGATATTCCCATTTGGAAAGTACATTAAAGTACAGGCAAACCTGCTGTCCCCCTGCTGGTTCATCTTCCTGCCTTTGCTGTTCCTTTGTACAATGAATGGTTTTGAAGGCGTGGTGCACCTGAGGTACAGTTTTATTCAGGGCACTCCAGGCCCATTGCCTGGTGTGGGGTGATTGCTTTCACTGAACAGAAGCAAAACCTTTGGAAATGATGTTTGCTTTAGGTTCTTGCCTCTTGTGTGGGCTGATGCTGGGGTGGTTCCAGGCAGATCTCATCCTGGGGCAGGGGTTTGCCCACCTTCCAGGCTGGAAGAGCTCCAGGTGCAGACTCTCCCACAGGCACATTGGCTTCCTTGAAGAGGACAAGACAGAGAAAGCTGAACTTTATCCTGATCTGCTTTCTAGAAGAACTGATGTGCTAATGTCTACCTAGGAATGTTGGCCTCTGAAATGACTGTGACTGCATTCCCCCAGCGTGTGACTGTCCCCGAGATGGGCAATGGGGGCAAGGAAACACCTGAAATGTCTGCAACCTGCAGCCCTTTGGGTGCCCCTTGGGTGCCCGCTGCCCCGTGCAAGCTGAGGAAACTGTGTCTGTAACCTCTTCATCCCTTCCCTGGGGTCTTTTACTTTGAGCCTCTGTCTTGTTTTTCTCAAGACTTATCTCCAGCACTCCAGGTGACTCTGGATAAATTCTCACAGCAATGAAAACCCCTTACTAATACAAGTCTGCTGAGGTGTCTGATCTCCATTTCCACCCTGTCCTTTTTGTTCCTAATTCCCTGTTAAAGCTGTTTTATTACAAAGATGTGCAAAGGATTGTAGGTAATGGCAGCTGCTCTTGGCTGTGTAACAGGAGTGCAAGCTCAGACTGTTCAGTGTACACTACAAATTCACATTAACACTGTGAGATACATTTACATTAACAGAGCTGCTGCTCTAAAGGGCTCTGTCCATCCTTTACAAATCTGACTTTTAAAGGAGTTATTTTTAAAAAGGAGTGGATGTGTAGAAGCCTCATCTTTAGCAATACTTGGCCACTCACTTTTATTTGAAGTTAAATTTATCTGTTCTGTTATGGACCCTACTTATTCCTGGAATGGGATTCAAAGAAGTTGAACTCCAGTTTTCTTTAAAACATCGAGAGCCCTTCAGTTGTGTCAAAGTTTGTAACAAGTTGCCGTGAAGAGGAAACCCAATCCACAGACAAAGCACCATCCCACTGACTTGTGAAGTGCTGAAGAATTATGGTCATCTCAAATTTGCACAGCACCATTACTGGAATTGACTGAAATAATAACGAATAGGAGGCAGGTGCCCGGGTGCCCATAAAAATCCCAATCCTCTGGGTGTCTCGCAGGCGAACAGCCCTGTGACAGGCGGCCCCGCCCGCCGGCGACACCGCACCGGGACAGCGGCGAGAGGGAGGCGGCACGGACGGAGAGGCTGAGGCGGCTGCAGCCCGGCCATCCGGAGAGACTCCCACTGACCCCAACCCAGATCTGGCTGCAGCTGCGGCTGCCACAGCACTCGGCCAGAGAGCACACCCAGCGTGAGACCCGCAGGTGAGTGCTGGGTACCTGCTCCGGACCTGGTACCGCATTTGCTGCGAGCTCTGCCGTGTGTGAGCTCCGTGTGATCACCTTCACAAGGCAGGAAAGGTGGGGGGACATCCCGCGGAGGGACAGACCCTGAGAGGGACAGACCCCGTGAGGGACAGACCCTGAGAGGGACAGACCCTGCACAGGACAGACCCTGTGAGGGACAGACCCCGTGAGGGACAGACCCTGTGAGGGACAGACCCTGTGAGGGACAGACCCCGTGAGGGACGGACCCTGTGAGGGACAGACCCTGTGAGGGACAGACCCCGTGAGGGACAGACCCTGTGAGGGACAGACCCTGCACAGGGACAGACCCTGTGAGGGACAGACCCCGTGAGGGACAGACCCTGCACAGGGACAGACCCTGCACAGCGAGAGACCCCGCGGAGGGACAGACCCTGCACAGGACAGACCCCGTGAGGGACAGACCCCGTGAGGGACAGACCCTGCACAGGACAGACCCTGTGAGGGACAGACCCCGTGAGGGACAGACCCCGCACAGGGAGAGTTCCTGCGGAGGGACAGACACTGTGGAGAGACAGACCTTGGGAGCTTCATTCCTGCAGAAAGGAAAGCTCAGTGACCCTTCTGTGAAACCACAGGATTCATGGAACAAGTGGGGGGTGAAAGGAGAGAGATGCCCTCTCTTTCTATGTTTTTCTCTATTTCCATGTTTTTGTGTATTTCCAGTTTTTTCTATATTTCCATTTTATGGAAGGGAGTGTAAGCAACCTGATGTTCCCCTCCTTGGTGCGGGGTGGAACGAGCTGAGCTTTAAGGTCCCTTCCCACCCAAACCATTCTGTGATTTTATAATTCTATGATTTGGATTATTTCTCCATTGGATTCTGGCATAATTTTCTGGCTCAAGACGACACTTATTTTATTCTGATATTTTATTGCTGGATAAAAAGAGAGTGTGACAGTGATCAAACTTGAGAAGGAATGGGACAGCATTCCCAAAAATGGGAGTCCCCTGGCACCTCTGTAGGTGCCAGACATTCACTGGTGCCAGCACAGGGCAGGCACTACCAGGAGAGTGTTGAGATTAATTCTGGTGTCCCCGGGAGACAGTGGGAAGGTGGCACATACTGTGGCCTCTTGGAGTTCCAGAGAGAATTTCTTACCATTTATTTCAGTGTCAAACTTCCCAGCACATCAGGGAATGAAACATTGAAACAGCTGATCAGGCCAGGGTGGAGCTTGTTTCATCTGTTGCCACTGGCAGGTTGGGGCACAATAAATCTCAACAACAGCATAAAGAACTCAGAACTGGGGGGGGGTTTGCTGTGCCTCTGGTTGGAGGCAGAGAGGGGGACTGAGATAAAGCTTTCAATCCCTGTGTTGCATATTAATGTTTAATTTGCTGCATGCAGTGAGCTTTATTAACCCTCTGCATGCCTGAGGGGTGGTATCTGTGAAGTGCTCCCAACACATATAATTAATTTTAGCTGGAGAGGGACATTTAGCAAAGCCCGATGGCCATGTAGGGTCAAATGGAAGTGGTACAGCCTCCCTTTTCCCCCTGTATTCATTAAAACCCAGACGGGCTTAAACCCTTGTTCTCTCGAGTGTCTCAAGGGAGGTGGAGAGTCCTGGTGGAGGGATATGTCTGGTAATAAGTTGATGTTTAATCACATCTTTCGTGAGTCTTTACTAAACATCTGTTGGCCACTATTTTCTTTTTGTGGATGGAAAAGAATAAGTAAATCCCAGCCCTGGGATTGCAGCATACAAGGAAGGTAGTCATGGGAGTAGCTATTACCAGGAAAAGTGGGAATGCTGGGTTTCTAGGCAGCCAGGCTCCAACTAATCCTAGACTGTGTGAGTAAACCCCTCCAGTCAGTCATGGATGAAAACACTAAACCAGTCCTGAACAAGAGAACAGAAGGAATTCTCTGTAGTGTGGGAATGAGGGAGCTGGTCTGCACTGTGAAAGCAGAGCACTGGTGCCTCTTGCATTCATTGCCTTGGTTCTGACCTCCTTATGTTGTGTGAAAGTCCAATGAACAGCAGTGGGTCTGATCCTGGCTCTGTGTGCACAGTGACAGCAGCCCTCAGCCTGCAGGTGACAGAGGGACACACTGGCACCTCATGTGGGGAGGAAAAATAACCACAGGTTTGAGCCTGAAACAAGTCCATTCAATTTCTTCTGGACTTTACATTGTGGATGAACTGGTGTTGAGAGACTGGAATGTGAATGGGCATCTCCCACGGAAAAGGGTAGCAAGTACTCAGTACTTGGAACATCATGTTTACTTAAATTCAAATGTTGTGGGTCTGGAAAACTCACTGGGGCACTCACATGCTTGGTGCTACCGTTCCTCATCCTGGTGCAGGGCATTCTCCTGGGAAAACCAAAGTTCTGTCACCCAGCTGGCCCCTGGCTTCATCTGAACAATGTCCTTGTACTCATACATGACCAGCATGACCAGCACTGCTAGACTCACCTGATTTGTTGTAGAGTGTTGGGTGGTTGAAGGGCTGCAGGTACCTGTAATCTTCACTGAATTTGGGCCTTTATTTCATATTCCATGCCCATTTTCTTGTATAGTGTTTATGGGATTCTCATTGCTGCTGTGTCAGGATGGACTTGGAACACGACCACTGAGCTTTGCACATCTTCACCCATTTCATATGTGAATATTTCTGCCCCAAAGAAGCCTCCCTGCCACCACCTCCACCCTCCGCACAGTCAGGACTGCCCACTAGGCTGCAGGGAAATGGGATGTCTTGGCCTGGGTTTTGATTTTGGTCATTTATTTATGGATTGAAAATCCAGACAGGGTTTTGGACCTACAGGGTCTTGAGTTCTTGTCCTTTCTGAGCCATGTGCGTGCCAAAGTCTGTATGAAGAGCTGTGCCAGGTTTCACTGGTTGGAGCAGGAACACTTCACACCAATATTCCAAGAAGCGAATTACGGGGAAAACAGAATGTTGGAAGAGTCTTGTTTCCAGTTAAAACAGACTTTTAAATTCAATCTGAAATATCTGTCCTTCAGCTGTTGCCTTCTGACATTTCTTCACTGCCCTTCCTTAGGTGAATGGACTTCCTTTCAGGGAAAACCTTGTCCCCTCTGCAGGGAAAGCAGAGCCCACTGAGCGTCCCAGCCTCACTGTCACATTCTGCAGGTTCCCAGTGGCACGTGGCGACTCAGCCCTGGCACATAGGAGTTAACAGGGCATTTGGTGGGTGGCTGGAAAACAAGCTGTGAAATGGAAGAAGGTCAAGCTCTTGGAGGAGGTTGCTCTGTTGCAGATGGTTTTAAATTATTACTCCCTCTGGAGGAGAGGCCCCAAGAAAACTGTGAAACCAGGGCTGGAAATGAGGCAAAGCACGGTCAGGTTTGTGGGGTCAGTGGAACAGGAGTATTTGTGGTTCTCCTGGGACTTGCTGGATCCCAAAGTTTGTCTAATCAGGAATTCCTCAGTTACTGAGACCCAACAGCTAAATGTGACTGGAGACTGAATGCCACTGGCACTTTTCTGTGGAGAGCAAATGCCTTGAAAGGGAGAGCACATGGGAAGAGGAACAGCAGAAATCCCTGTGGCCCTGGATAGCTCGGGCCCTCTGGAATAACTCTGCTCTTGTTGCAGCTGAGGAGAGCTGAATTCAGGTTTCAGAAGAGGCAGGTAAATTCTTCCTGTAGGAGCATTTCCTAGGGCTTACCCAAAGTGTTACTGTCTTTAGAGACTTTTCTGGAAATGAGGTTTATTACAGGTGCAGCATCCAGTCAGAAAAGTCCCAAACTGCTGTCCTGGTCCAGCAGGACTGATGTCTGAGGGAACATCTTTGGGTGATCATTGTCCAAAGCAGATGAATATGCTGTAGGAGTCCCACACTGCTAGAAAATAGTGGCTGACGCTAAGAGGGTCTTCCAGCAGCAGTCCAGATTGTCCAGACCCTTGTCTTATGTTCTTGGCTTGTCAACTTTCATATTGTTTATTTTTGACTTTGTAGTCGCTTCTACTTTCTACTTTTGTATCGCTGCAAAGGTAACAGCAGATGTAGAACTGAAGGATCTTAGCCCAGGCATCAGTTTGAGCAATTCCATTTTCCTCTGTTGACATGTTTTCTTATGGACTGGGAAGGTTAAACACTCTCACCAGCAACAATGGTGAAAAGAATGAAGGAATTAAGAAAATTACTCCAGAATTTAATTTTCACATTTATTTTAAAATTGTTTGTTGAAATGATGATTCCCAGCTCTGCAAGGGAGAAGTTTTTGATACCTGGGTGAGAATCTTCTTTCTCAGACTGGTGGAAATGGTGCTCTTTGTGGTTCTTCTGTCTTGATGCAATCTAACAGGAATCTGAGCTGTGGCACCAAGGGTTTTCTGTGTGTTCCCTTCCCATTAGCCTCAGTTTTTAAAATTATCATTTTCTCATAGGAAACCAGAGGAAAGCCCTTTTCTGGTTCTGCCACAGACAGCCTGTGAACCATGGCCATCACAGTAAAAACACTTCTCTTGCCACCTTCCTCTCCAGTTGAACACGAGATTTAATATGAATTTATTCACCCAGTGCAAAGGAAAGCAATGGCTGTGGGCTCTCAGGCCAAAGTGAGTGAAACTGCCTTCAGGCAAACCAGCTTTTGTTGCCTGCAGGTCTAGCTGCTGGCAGTCCCAGGCTAGCCATCTCTGTGAACATCAGCAACTAAGCAAAGGTCCCTCTGCTTTAGGGGAGCTTTCTGAGCAGAGGAAGGAAAGTTTACAAGTTGCAAGTGCAGACTGAAAGCAAGAGATTTGGGGTCACAGTGCACTGCACTTGTAGGGTAAACCTGTCCATGGAAATCACAGATCCCAGAGTGCTTTGGGTTGGAACAGAATTTTAATACCGTCTAATTCCAACTCCCTGCCAAGGGCAGGGAACCTTCCACTAGTGGAATAAGTGGCCTTGTTGCTGCTCATGGGAAAGGGGTCAGCCCGTGTCTGTGTTGGAAGGAAAGAAGCAAACTGAGGTGTGTCTTTTGGCTGTAGCTGTGAAGCTCTTCTAGAGCAACTGGATTTCTTTCAGGCCTCTTGGAATAGCACAGACTGAGGGACTCTTCTGCTGAGGGCCAAGCCCAGGCATGGTTAACCTACACACAGATGCAATAATTCACTGGTTTTACTTCTCTGCTAAGGAATTGTGAGATCTTCCAAGGACTCGTGGCCTTTGAGAACCCATCTGCTGGTGTGTCCTACACAACCTGGTGTACAGCCTGTCCTGTCCTTGGATCTGCACATGTGTTTGTCCTTCTTTGAGGCACAAGGTCTTGCACTGGAGATGCAGCATGGCCTTGACTGATGGTCCCATCTGGCCAGGCTGGCCCTGGCTGTGGCTGGCCATGCCAAGGGCTCCAGGGCACCTCCCCTGGGCTGGGGGAGTGTGGGGCTATAATGAGTCCCCAGGGCTGCTTCAGCTCAGTGTGGAGACACCTGGCAGCTCCTGAGCACAGCCTCACCTTCTGTGAGAGTGGAGAGGCGTGAGGGGGACAACACTTTGCTGGGTTTTTTTGGCATTTAGTGACATTTACACCAGACTCATAAGGGGCTTATCTTCCTTCCCACAGGTCACTGATATCTGGGACCAGGGGACCCGCTGGACAGCTATGAAGAGCTCTGTGCTCTGAGTAAAAAAAGGCACTGTGGGCCTGGAGATGCAGAAGTGACTTCCAGAGGATCATCTCAGAAGCTCAGCCTGTAGAGTGGTGAGTTTGGCCATGTCCGATTTGTGTGGGGATGATGCAGAACCAGGAGTGGGAAGTGACACCTTTGTTGTCACACAGAATGTGGCTTTGTGTTGCAGTAGGTCTGGAAATGATTGTAAACGTCCTGGGAGTAGTGGGCTCCTGGAGTGTTTGGCTCCTTTAGGGTACACTGATTTCCCTGAATTTCCCTGGGAAGATGCCAGACTGTTGAAAATCTGCTGTCATTGTCCCTTGGAGCTGGCAGGGGACAGGTAGCACAGGTACACTGGGTTTCCTAAGGGTTTTTATCCTGGACTCATCCTTTCTTGGGACAGTGAGTAGGGATATGTTATCCTTCCTTCCTGGCAGTGAGACTCTTGTGTTTGCTCTGTGATACTTGCTGTAAATCTCTTGCCTGTATCAAAGTCTGTTTCTGTTATGAAAAATCTATGGGAGTGTTGTGGCCATGGAAAAGCACAGACTGACCAGTTCTCATGCTGCCATCCCATCCCTGCTGCTCCAAAGGCACATGAATTCGCTGTCCTGCTCACTGGTGGGGCTTAATGGCTTTTGCTCCCTTAGAAAATAGGGATGGTGTGTGTCTCCTCTTGGCCTTTGGTATCAGTGCCGCTTTCATACATAAATGGGTACAGGGTATCTGGTTTGTGTGTCTGTGGATCCTGAGCAAGCACTTAGGTCATGTTCATAATCCCTGGGGCAGAGGAGAAGATCAGGTCGGGTATAGATTTACCGAAGGGATAAGTCACACAAAATCTGATCCTTGGGCATTCCTCCCCACTCTGCACAAGACCTCCATTCATCACTGGAGAGCTTGTGATGTTCCCCCTCTCTGACCTGCTCAGAAGGTTTCATGAAGTTTCCCTTCTGCACTTCATTGGCCTTCAGTTCTGTTGTTCTAACAAAAGCATTTGAAATTTTCCATTAAAATCCATGTGAAATGAGAAGACTCAAGCTCAACAGATTACTTCAAGTTAGCAAAAAGCCACAGAAAGCCAACCCAAAGCTAAAAGACAAGTTTAGGTGAAATATACTCACAGACTATCTGGATATCTGGGGTAAAGCACAGCTAGAATTTGAGCACATAACAATTTGGTATTTTGTTTAGAACATTTTCTGTGTCAGGACTGCCGTGATTTTCATGATTTACAAAGAGAAATTCAAAGAGAGTTACAAAGAGAAAAGCTTTGTCAGGGGAGGGTTAGGCTGGCTATCAGGAAAGGTTCTTCCCCCAGAGGGGGCTCGGGCACTGCCCAGGTTCCCCAGGGAATGGTCCCAGCCCCGAGGCTGCCAGAGCTCCAGGAGTGTTTGGACACCTCCCCAGAGATGCACGGGGTGGGATTGTTGGAGTGTCTGTGCAGAGCCAGGGGTTGGACTGGATGACCTTGTGGGTCCCTTCCAGCTCGGGATATTCCACGATATGTGCTCCTATGAAACAGAATGCTGCCTCTGTTGCTGATTACTTTATTATTACTGGTTTTAGTCTGTGCTACTGGCTTTGTCCTCGCTGTGTCTGTGCTTGTGCAAAGCCTGTGGCACATCCCGAGCCTCTGCCCCCATCCCCTCCCCATGAACCACTCACTGATTGTCACTTCCCTACAGGTTTGGCTAATTTTGCTCACCAGCAATTCTGCCAGCAATTATGTCACATCTTGTCTGTGTATTGCACTGTCTGAAGCCCATAAATAACTCCCTGTGACACCCCCAATACCTACAAATCCTCTGACTCCCAAATGTTTTCCGTATTCACTCAGCTGATTTATGGCCCCAGCACTGGTGTCCAGTCAGGCTCACAGGGAATAGTCTCTTGCTCTGTCTCATCCAGACAGATTGATGAACACACAGGTTGAAGGGCACCCTCCCACCCTGCCAGGCTTGCTGCTTTATTTTGGGACATTAAAAATGTTGTCACTAGCCAAGGGCTTGCTCCAGCTCTGCACTGAAAGCTGTGGAAGCTTTGCCTCTGTCTCCAGTGGGGACGTCCCTGTAGCTGCAAAGCAGACAGAATTCTGCCTGCCATGAGGAATGGCCAACTGGATACCTGAACAAGGCTAATGCATGACAGGAGTGTGTTCTACAGAGGAGTGAGAGCGTTGAGCTGCTTCCAGTTGTGCTGGGGGTTTTGGTCAGCAGCATTCACCTGGGGAGGGGTGACTCCCTCTTGGAAGCATTTATTCCATTGATCCTCATGGGGACACCAATGTTTCAAGCACCTGTGAATGAAGATATGAGTTACACTATGACAATTTTTGGAAGGCTTTTGCTGTCTCATTTTAAAAATTCTGTGATGTCTTTTTCTAGATTGGAGTCAGAACAAAACCATGATCATTCATGTAACAAGGGAGTAGAATTTTTAAAAGTAAGCAGGTGTAGAGTTTAATGACTCTGTGCCAACCAGGGTATTATTTTCTGGTCCTTATTTAATACACAAGACACTAGAAAATGCAACGTGGTTGGATTCATTTCACCGAAGGAATGTTCCCTTCATATCCAGCACTGTTATTTTAACTCTGCAATCAATGTGTGGCATTAACATGCTTTCTTCTCATTCTCCAGAAGTCAGGAATTCACAGGAGTTTAAGGACTCACAGGAGCTTATTTTTAATCCAAGTGAATTTCTGAAATCTTTAAGACTCTATAAACTCAGCAGTTTATACATAGTGCACATAGTATATGTTGTGCACTGAGATAGAGGCTGTTACTGTCTGTGCAAATACTGTCAGTATTTGGAGGTTTTACCAAACTAGATTTGAATTTAGTCCTCTCTCAGTAGTTTCTATTTATGGCAACACCTGTCCACTGTCACACCAGGCTGAGAATGAAACATTCTGACATGAAACATTTGGAGATGTAAGGAAAGGCTTTGCAGCTGAGTTTAGACCACATTCCAGTTTCAGGGTAGCTGCTCCTCTCCACTGCCCAGTGTGGAGGAAAGGAGACAGGAGTAGCAAAGAACAACTCCAAGTGTAACATAAACAGAGCTTAGGGGAAAGCTGCTGCAAGCTGGTGTCAGGTCATTCTGTTTGGTGAGTGTTGCAAGTATCAGGCATTCCAGCTCTAGGAGTGGTGACATGTTTAGGAAGATACAAGAGGCAATAGGGGATTATGTTTGTTGTTAATACAGTTCAGTACTTTGGAGGACAAATTAAATCCATAAGAGGGTGATCAAGAGCCTCTCAAAATCTCAACCATTCACTGTGCAATGCCCTGCCCGGGGCAGGACAGGGTGCCCTGGAATCAGCTTATTTTCAGTTCAGTTTTGTGTCTTTTCCTTCCCACAAGCTCTTCATTCCCTTCATTCCCAAGTTTTAAGACATCTCCCAAGGGTTTACAGAAGTAACTGGGTGATGTGCCAGACTAGCAGCACACAGATGAAATGCAAAACCCTTGTTGTAGTGGGAGCAGCAGAGGTCACCAAGATCAGGCCAGGAGGGGACAGGAGAGAGGGCTTGGCTGAGGCCATGGAAGCTCACAGAGATGTCAGTTGTTGCTGAGATTTGTAGAGTGTGCAGGGCCCCAAAACAAGATTTGTGGTAAGGACAAAGTGGAGCCAGTGACTTTTTGTAGGGAGGTGTCTGTGGCTCTTTGCAGCTGCTGAGTAATGGCAAAACACATTTTGGTTCAGAAGCTGACCCAGAGGTACTGTGAGTGACACTCTCTCTGGCCTGGCTATGGGATACCCAGCACCAATTATTTTTGTTCACTAAGTTGTCTCTTACCTGTAGCTGAAACCAATTCTCAGCCAGACAATGCGGAGTTGAACGTGTGACAAGGGTCATCCCCCGTGTTTTCGCCAGGTGCCAGGTTCCAGAGCTCAGCTGGATGAATGCCTGGTGTAGGTGTGCTTCCAAAGTCCCTGTGCCTTTCAAAACTGATGGAAGTTGCATATTTCTGTGTCCCTCTGTTGTCTGAAGGAGTGCAGAGGGTAAACAGAGACCCAGAACTAATGCCACAGGCAATCCAATCTAATTGCTCTTTCAGAGCTGCAGTAACTCTATAGTTCCTGAGCATCTCTCATATGACAAGGAATCTGCTTTCTCAGCTTGCTGCAAGGCAGGGATGTGTTACATTACACATTGTCCAATTTAAAATACAGGGAAAGAGACTCCTTTGGCAGGAGGTCCCCTGACTGATCCATAACAATAACTCCTTAATGCCAAGCTCACACTTCACCATTCCCTTCTAAAGGCTTCTCGTCTGCTCTCAGGTCTGTTGCTAATTTAGCCAAGCTAATTGAGATCAGGATGTACCTCTGCTCCATGCCCCTGTTTAGACATCCATCTCTGTGGTTTTCCTCTCAGCAACTGCTCTTGCCATCCATCAGAACCCACCACGTGAGTGCCATGTGGTGAATGTTTGCCTGAAACATGAGAGGAGGTTTTTAGAGGAAAGCCAGGTGACACAGAGGGATGCTGCTGGATGTGTACATTTTCCATTCAGCCCTGCTAATCATCCTCATACCCAGGTTGTGCTGGGCATGACAGGCTGATTGTCAGGTCTGTCTCTACTTCGCCACCAGGAAGTGGCAAGTGAGGAAGGGCAAACTGTGTCACTAAAGGAAGCAGTGTTAAGGTCTATCCTTTCCCTTGTGAACTGTAAATAATGAAATTATTTGTCTTTTTCAAAGGAGAACTTGTAATCTATTTGTGCTGACCCCAGAAAGCTGAGCAAAGCATCATGAGCAGCCATCAGAAAGGTGAGAGAACAGACACAGCTCTGGGGAACCCCTGGGAATAACCCCACTTTGCTTCTCTAGCTTGGAGCTGGTGGGGACTGACCCACCAGGTTCTGACATGGCAGTGGGGCCTTTCTCATGCCAGATTTTGTATTTGGAACAAGAACTCATGCAAAGCTGTCCCTGTCCAAACTGTCTCTGGAGCTGTGAGGTGAGGTGGTCCTGGATTAGGACTTTGATTGCAGAATTTCCCACTGGGACACAACTTTGGCAAAGCCACCACAAAATCCCAGACCTTAAGGCCCAAGCCTTGGGACACATTTACAGCCTGCGGCACTGAAATGGGTGGGACCTTTGTGGTCCAAGAGGAGCTGAGCAGGAGCAGTTACTGCTCTGCAGGAGGCAATGCAGACTGAGACATTCTTTCTGAAGGACAAACATGTTAAAGAATGTATTTTTTCTTGCCTTTCTAGTAAAAATCTTCAAGAAATCTTCTATCCCAGGAGTTGTTGTCACTCAGTTTGTGAATGATGTTCCACAAGGATGCAGTACACCTGATTTTGAGAAGAAACCACTCACTCTGACACTGCAGGAAGGTGAGACTTGATAAACAGGCAAAGCCACAGATCTAGAGGTTTGACTCCATGTCCCACCTACATGAAAAAATTATCACGATTAAATCAAGTGAGTTTCTACAGTGATTTGACATGACCACAAAAAGTGTTTTGTGGCCAAAGTCTTTGTTACACTGATGGAAATTCCATCAGTACTCACAAAGGGCTGCTGAGTTGTCACTATGTGTGTGCAAGACCAAAATCTGGCTCTTATGTGTACAGCAAATCCTGTAAATTCTGCAAGAAGCTCTCACAGTAAGGATTTTGCAGCAAAAGATTAAGCACATTGAAAACGTTGGGTTTTTTTGGTTGGTTGGTTGGTTGGCTTTTTTTTTGTTTGGTTTTTTTTTTGTTTTCCTGTTGAAATAACTTGTCTTCAGCACTAAAATCAGATGCTTTTCAAAGTAGGATACACTGACTGCAGGTGCTATTTAGGCTATATCAGCCTTCCAGTGCCTAAAGGGGCTCCAAGAGAGCTGGAGGCGGTCTTGGGACAAGGGCCTGGAGGGACAGGACAAGGGGAATGGTTTCCCACTACTGTAGGGCAGGACTAGATGGGATATTGGGAAGGAATTCCTCCCTGTGAGGGTGCTGAGGCCCTGGCACAGGGTGCCCAGAGAAGCTTTAGCTGCCCCATCCCTGGAAGTGTCCAAGGCCAGGTTGGACAGGGCTTGGAACAACCTGGGATAGTGGAAGGTGTCCCTGCCCATGGCAGGGGGTGGAAGAAGATGGACTTTGAGATGCCTCCAACCCAGGCCATGCCATGGTTCTGGGATGATTCTATAAGGCACAACCTCTTGCACAGAGCACAGAGTAGGCAGCTGATGACCCAAGAACTGGAATCAAGGAAGAGCCTCCCAGAGGTCTCTCTGCACCTGCAGAGAGTCCTTTTGTTTTTTCTTTTTTGTTGATATGGAGTAGCCTGAGAACATCGTGTAGCTCCTCTTCCCTGCCAGGACTGAACCAGCAGCCTAGATTTCGGTGTTCCACCATCACCTGTGAATTTCCAGGAGCCACTGAAATTTTATGAAGCAACACAGTGGCCTCTAGTGGAACCTGTCCTTCTTCCTCCTCCTCCACCTGCATGTTTCAGGCACTAACCAAGGGCCTGGCTAAGTTCTCACCTGTCTAAATTTTCACCTGTGCAAACTTTCCAAGTTACTTCATTTTCAGCAGGTTCTTTGCAGATCCCATACAAACTGTTTGTGCATTCAAGTTGGTCACTGTAATTCTTCATCTGTGCAGAGGCACCAGGAGGGCTTTTAATTCTATCATCATCACCCCTCTGTGTTCAGTGCATGGCTCAGCTGATTCTCCTGGCTGGGTGGCCTGTGACAGATGGCAAGCATGGGAAAGTGCAGTCAAAGTGGCTAAAATGTAACACAGGGATAATCAACTGGAATCCGACTTTAATAAGAGATAGTACTGCAATCTCAAAGGCTGGAAAAGGCCTTTTGGTAAGGATCTGTTGGTAAGGAACTTGTTCCACCAAATAAGTTTGGTGGTGGTGACTGCAGAAAGATGTGAGAAATATTGCCATACTTTCCAGGGAGAATCATTAACAGTGTTGGTCACGTCACCTGAGGACCAAGAGTATTAAAAAAAACAAAGAGAGA
This sequence comes from Picathartes gymnocephalus, assembly GCA_013390045.1. Classification (NCBI taxonomy): domain Eukaryota; kingdom Metazoa; phylum Chordata; class Aves; order Passeriformes; family Picathartidae; genus Picathartes; species Picathartes gymnocephalus. The sequence goes on along the minus strand of WEKY01010894.1, from coordinate 10,747 downwards.
GTGATAATTTCCACTCTGAGCTGTGTCCATGGATAACTCACCTCCATTTCTATTCCCAGTCTCCCACATGAGTCACTTCTCTGACTTGTTTCACAGTGTTCCCTGTGGTTTTGGAGACTTTTGGAGAAGAGTTTTGCACTGGGCAGTGGGAAAGCTGTTGGAGATTTCTGTGGTGGGCTGCAGGGTCCTCAGGTTCCTGGGGAGCAGGGATGAAGGCGAGGAACCCTCTTTTCTTCCTTCCTTGTCTCTTCAAACAGCAGAGCCTGGTGGGTTCATAGTGTGAGGTGGTGCCAGTTAAAGATTGGAGAAGCAGTGGGATTTGATAGAGAATATGTGTGATGAGGAGGGATTTGGACATTTCGTGGGTAAAAAAAGTCTGGGTTGAACTTGCTGTCGGGCTGCTGATTTCAGTGATGGTCAGAGATGTAAGCAGCCATGTCTGGCAGGTTAACACCACATTTTAAAGACCTTTTATGCTTGAATACAGACAAAACCTGAATTATTGATGTGCAAAAGAAGATGTTATCGTTATTTTTGAAGGATGTTTCTGCATAAAATAACAGAAATTACTCACTCTGGGGATCACTCTTGATAAAATAAGGGGCCAGGCCTGAGAGTCCTCATGTTCAAACGTGTCTTAAATAACTAAATTATTGCTTCTTTTCAAAGGTAAAAATGCCATTTTCAGAGCTGTGGTCAAGGGTGTCCCAGCCCCTGAGGTGAAATGGTCACGTACACAGAAAGGAATGGATGATCCTGCCAAATATGAGATGTCCTTCAATAGTGCTACAAATGAATTCATTCTGCAGGTAAAGACCAAATATTTCAGAAAGGACTTGCAGAGCTGAGAGAAATGGACAGGAAAAACCTGCAGTGGGATAAGGGGAAGCAGAAGGGCAGCTCTGATCTCTGCGAGCAGGGACAGGACCAGGGAAGGGCTAGAGCTGTGTCAGGGGAGATTTAGGTTGGATATCAGGTAAAGGTTCTTTCCCCAGAGGGTGCTGGGCACTGCCCAGGCTCCCCACAGAATGGGCACAGCTCCGAGGCTGCCAGAGCTCCAGGAGCATTTGGACACCATTCTCAGGGATGCACAGGGTGGGATTGTTGGCAGTGTCCTATCCAGGAGCTGGACTGGATGACCCTGTGAGTCTCTTCAAACTCAGGGTATTCCATGATTCTACACAGCCCCAGCTCTGAGATAACACAAAGATAAGCAAACAAAGCTTTTTAGAGCCCTTCTGGGAACAGAAGAAGGCTCTGAGGTGCCACTGAGTAGCTGCTTTATGAGAAGCTGAAGGTGAACTGAACCCCAGCCCTTTCTGCGAGCAGTTTCTGTGCTCTTCCTTTAAGATCAAGAGCCTGGTTCTGGATGACAGTGATTTGTATCGCTGCCGTGCTGTCAATGCCTACGGAGAGGCCTCGTGCTCTGCTGGCCTCAGGATCATCCAAGGTAGGACTGGCAGCTCTGGGCTCCACAGGCCCCATGGTCCCAAGTAGTGGCTTTGATGTTCCCTGGGTTGAGTGTCCAGGACACTGTCTGGGCATTCTTGGTGTGAAGGTCTGGTATTCTCCTCATTGAGAGGACAAGAGATCTTTTGGTGGCTCCCTGACATTGCGAGCTTTAAGGCAAGGGGGAAGGAAGTGGAATTGTGCTCACTGCACTGGTCCATAATCAGACATCCTGGATTTAGTGCTGAACTGCGTCATTCATTTCTTTATATTGTTGAACAAATCCGTCCTTTGGGAGGGATCCATCCCTCTGCAGCTATCTCTGGACCTCATTCCTACTTCCCTTTATAGTTAGTGCAGAAAAATGGGCACTTTGTGGGTCAGCTATAACTGATATTCTTGGAATCCATTTGAGCAGAAGATGGATTGGACTGGAAGTGTCCATGTCACCTCTGTGCCTATCAAGTAAGTTTAGAAGGCACCTATATGCAGTTGCCATTTCTACCTTGGCTCCCTGTCTCTAAAACAAGATGTTGGTATTTCCTCCTGTTGCTTAGACCATAAAATTGGTAGGGCAAATATGTTCTCCTCCTCCGTGCGGAGTCTCCAGCAAGCACAGAGTCAATGGCAATAGAAATATCATCTTTATAGATGGAGATTACTAGGAGCAAATGTCAGATTGACCAGGAAATCTGAACTGGGATTCCCTCTTGCATTGGTAACAGATACAGTGGTTTCATGACTCATTGGTTCACTGCTGTTAACCTCATCTTGTTCATCCTATGGCTTGATTTCCTTCTGTTTTCTCTTATAAATGATCAGTTGGCTTTAAGAGGAAGGCGAAATATGTTCCTGTTCATGCTGCTGATGGTAAGTTAAAGATCTATATGTGTATTATATTATTGGGGGGCAGAATGAATAATACTCTGTCTGCCACACTATTGCTACACCAAGCTTGTAAAGACTGGAGTAAGAAGAGGATTGAGCCTGTAATGTTCTCTCACCTCCATCTGCTTGCTCTTCACCTTTTGCTGAAGGGATGATTTTAGACACAGTTTTGGGCTGTTCTAATTAATGATTGTTGAATAATTAGAAAAGGAAAAAGGGATTTGGGGATGTCAAACACATCTGGATCAAACTTGTTAACATGGCTGAAAATAGTGGGTCTCTAGAGGGAAGCCCCTTAAGGAGAGATGAACTTCACTGGCACTCAATGAATGAACATGGCCATGGGAACTGATTAAGTTTCATGAGTTTTTTTGTAAAGTGTGAAAAAAACACCAGAGGAAAAGAGCTCAGCAGAATGACCTGTTGTCAGTGGCTATTCTGCGTTATCTTCTTTGGGGGGATGTATCTCACAGTGCTGGGTGTGTGACTGTTTGTTGTTTCCCCCACTCTTGTAACAGAGCTCAAGAAGACGCTCCTGGACTCCAAGAAATTGCTGAGGAAGAGGTAAGGCTCTGGAGTGAGGACCATGCTCTCACTTCTGGGTGTTTTTTGGTGGTAGAGGACAGCTCCAGAGACCTTCAGGGCAACACTTCTTGTGTCCAAAGTTGTGGTGAGACTTCCCATGGAGCGACAGGCCAGAACAGCTTGGCACTGCCCATGGGGCTGATGCAAACACAAGGTTGCAGCCTCATTGTAAGGGGTATTTTCTCTGCACCACAAGGTTCTGACTGGGAAGCTCTGTTTCTCTGCTTCCCAGTGGTTAGCTCACAAGGAGCTTCCTGTCCAAAGGACAACTCTTTGTGCACTTATGGCTTTGGCTGCCCAGGGGCTGAGCCCTGACTCCCAGCCCAGCTGCACTGCCACATGCACAGGGCAGAATCTTTCCCTTCCCAGGTGGGAAGCTCTAAGGATTGCCTGCTAATAATGATCACTGTGCAGAATCCTCAACTGTGCTAGGTAATTACCTGGCCTGGGCCAAACTCTGCCAGAGGCTGCTCCCTGGCACCATTTAATTTGTAGTACAGATGCAGAAAACCTGCTCTGGAAGATTACCAGTCTTTTCTGCCTACACCTACAGGGCCAAGTGAACTACAGGAATGATGGAGAGAGATGAAAGAGAGTTAGGGATAGAAAAGCAGGACATCATTTTGTCTGTGAAAATGTCTGAATGATTCCCCCCCTGGTTCTCAGGGTTCCAGCACCAAAACCAAAGCCGCTGGACAAAGAAGCTGTATGGCAGCTGTTGCTGCATGCAGATAAGAGAGATTATGAGAAAATCTGTATGAAATATGGAATTGTTGACTTCCGTGGGATGCTGAGGAAGCTGCAGGAGATAAGGAAGGACACAGAGAGTGAACAAGACAAGGTAAAAGAAACTGAAACCACTAATTTTTAACAAACTGCAGCTTCTGGAAACAGGCTAAAGCTTCCTGAGATGAAAATTTTGCTGTATGACAATGATTTATGACAATATTTAAAGAAGTTCCACTTCTTTACTCATGCAGGTGAAAATGCTGATGAATTTTTTTAAGCTCAGTTCACAGATTTTAGGAGATACTGACCACAGGGGTATTCAGTTGTCTCTGATAAGAATTTGGATGCCAAATTACAAGTTATATGTCCAAGAGTGAAAATTGGCCTTCACATACAGGGCCATGTAGAGACCTGGATGCGCAGTGTAGGAGTGACCAGGAGGCAACACATAAAAAATAATTTATATACAGGAGGAAGCCGTGGCAACTTACAGATACTGCAACTTACTGTTCCAGAACTGTGATTTACAGATACTTCTACTACATAATGTTAGAGGTAGCCCTTTAAAGTAGATTTCACATTAATTCAACAGCTTAAGAACTTCTGTCATGGCAACTTTATCATTTAGTAGGTTCTTTAATATTTCTTTGCAGTTAATTCACAGTCTCAAAAACTTTCAACACATCAAAGTCAACAAGGATGGAAATGCTACATTCAGCCTGGAGATGGAGCTGAAAAACAGCAACAGCAACGTTTACCTGCTCAAGGTGAGGGGGATGAGTTGGGCAGCAGCAGCTCAGAGCAGCCCCTCAAGTGTTCTACAGAAAAGGCTTCATCTACTAGGCAGTGGCTGAGAGCAAATAAAGGCCTTAAAGTTGTCTGTCTTTTGCAGATCCCTGCTTGGTTAGGGAGCAGTGTGGGTGTGGAGTGATCTTTGGTGGTGAATATCCCTGGGGATTTGTAGATCCAAGTACAGATGATGCAGTCAGTTACTGACATCCTTGTGTCTTCAGGAAATTCATAGAATAGTTTGAGTTGGAAGGGACCTTTTAAAGGTCAAGGGACCTTAAAACTCATCTCATTCCAACCCCTTGCCCTGGAAGGGACATGTTCCACTATCCCAGGTTGCACCAAGCCCCATCCAACCTGGCCTTGGACACTTTCAGGGATCCAGAGGCAGCCACAGCTTCCCTGGGCACCCTGTGCCAGGGCCTCCGCACCCTCACAGGAAAAAGCTGCTTTCTTATATCTAACCTGACCCTCTGTCAGTTTAACAGCATCATCCCAGCAGTGTTTTTCAGGCTGCAGAAATTCTGCAGTTTCATAAAAATTTTACTCACTTTCTCAAGTGTGTTACTGCGTTGTAACTCCCTCTGTGAAAGAAGGTCTCAGAGATGTAAAACATTCCCCCTAGATCCGTAGTCCCAGGGATGGGATCTGCAGCTGCTCAGTGCTGGGCGTGCTTTCCTGAAAGATACTTTTTAGTCAAATTGTGGAGAGAGGCTTGAATCCAGAAGAAATCAGAATTCCCTGGAGGGGAGGACAGAATAACAATGGATATGCTGGATCCAATGCATGGCTTAAAATCTATGGGCCACAATTTGAAGAATGTAACCTAAGTGTGCTACAGAAAGTGGTGAACTCTTCTGCTCATCCAGCTATGAGGATGCTGAAATCTAAGCCAAGAAAGTGCTTTGCAGCTTCAATAACTGCATATTAATTAAGCTTCAGACCCTTATGTTGGTAGCCAAGGGCTGCTGTTTTGCTGAGTTTCAGAGCCTGGTGCCCTCTCTGTGCAGGATTCATTGCCCAGACAGTGCCTGTGTGTTGCAAAGAGCCCTGGGCACTGTGAGGTTACTCATTTATATCAACAAGGGCATTGTAGCACCAACCTGTCCTGATTTGTTTGAGGACAATCCTCTCCTCCCCAGGATGGTGAGCGGCTCCGGTATGGGACAGGGGACGAGTACAGGAAGCACTGCCTGAGGAGAGTTGGGAGAAGGTACTACTTCACTGTCAATGATGTGCAGCCAGAGGATGCAGGGGTGTACCAGGTCAGGGTGCAGGGTGTCCCTGTCTTCTCAACTGAACTGGATGCTCAAGGTAAGGAATTCAGTTTGATGGATGTGATGTGTAACTGTGACTT
>WEKY01010891.1:86940-209470 GCA_013390045.1 Picathartes gymnocephalus | reverse complement strand
TGTTCATTGCCCTAACCCCATTCCCTGTCTGAGGAATGACCTGTCCTAATCGTGTTCTTTCTATAAAGCATGGCTAAGGCTTGTCCTGCAGTTTGACCCTGGCTTGTGCTCTTCAGAGGTGTGGGCATGGAAAGAACAGTGTCAGTGTTCATCAGTGGTGGTTTTTGCTGTGTGTATTTAGGGTGAGGAAATCTATAAGTTTCTTAGAGCACAACGAGTGCAACTTTTGGTCTTAGCTTTTATGCTTGGAACTTCAGTGGAAAGGAAATAATTTGGTGGTTTATGATTTCATTCCAGAAAATTTCCGAGTGTGTGAGATAGAAGTGACTGATTGCACCTCTGGAGCCTTTCTGCTTGTGGAAAACAGCATATTGGTTCAGCCCAGGACACTGCAAGTCAAATGTGCTGGTTAAAAGACTGCCAGTCCACTGGAGAGGTCACTGCAGCTGTGAGATCCATTTCCTCTCTTAAATGAAAGGCATACTTTGAGGATATTTGGGGAAGTGAAAAGCTCTGTACTCACCCACTCCTAGGACTTGGGTGTGGTTCTTATTAATTTTTGGAATTACATGTAAGTTGATATGTCATTGGGCACATCCCAGCATCAGTAGGGGAGGCAAAATGAACTTCTGTTAATTGTCTATCTCAAGGGTCTATCTCTGCCTTGTTTGTGAATAGGTTTTTAGACTTGTGTGTGATTCAGCTGAAACATTATCTGAGACCAGTCTCCCCCTTGTTAATACTCAGAAGTGCTAAAATTTGAATTTTTCTATTCCTAGTTTTACCAAGACCCAAGGATGAGTTCTCAGGGAAGACATTTTGCCTTACCTGGTTGTATTTCTTCATGTTTTCCTTAGAGCCATAGTCATAAGCTTGAAACTGGTCTGTATGTGCTAGCTGTTAAAAGAACAGACAAAATATAAGTGATGAGAGATGAAGTAGAGTGCAAGAGGCATATTCCTGCTTGTGAGTTAAATCAGGGCTCAGGTAGTGGACTGTAGTTACTCCCACACCTTCCTCTGGTTTCAGGTTTTCAGGGTACTGAGGATAGATCACTGAATAAGTGGCTTCCTTGCCTTTTCTCTTGCTAACTTTCTGTCCTGATCTTTATATTCCACCCTCAGTATGTTTTGTTACTTAAAATTTTGTTTCACTACCTTAGGTAACTAGAGCTGGGGTCCCTGTTTGTCATGCAGGGTTGGGTTCAGTTGTCACATGGAAAGAGCACCTAAATGTCTATAATGTGTCAGGGCTATTACAAGTCATGTGTAATATGCCTTGCAGGTGAATGAATACCTGGAGTTTTTTGTTTGTTTTGGTAATTTAATTTTTTGCACAAACATGACAAGTAATTTCTTTTGTGAGTGGTGTAACAAAGCTTGAGAGGAACCCAGTGTCTGTCAGTTTAGAAAACCTGCTTCAAGGATTTAAGTAGCTGGGTATGCACTAAAAATCTGCCTGGTGCATTGTCTTTGCTATTCTATCTTCCTCTATCTGTGTTTGCTTTGTATCCACTTGATTTTGTTAGAGGCTGGCAAAATAGACCATAGAGTCACTAGCTGTCCATGGTTTGTGTCCATTTCCTGGCTAGTTGTATCCTGTGGGACTGATGGCTGGGAATCTTTGTCTGCAGGAGCACATCTATATTCTAGACCATATTAAATGTGCAGGTGCTCACGGCAGTAGGTGAGAAGGTATGATGGTCAGCTTCACAAATCCAAAGCCTCTGGGTTTCCCTGTAGGCTGTTAGTTTCAGAAAAAGCAGTGGTAAGAGATTGTTTACATGTCAGTGCACAGTTATACCTGTCGCCAGTGAAAAATGTTGTGTGCCGATGTTCCAGCTGGGGAATGTCCTACGTACACATCCACTCGACTCTGGAGAGAAAGCAGAAATTTTATAAAAGCAGAGATCCAATGTTGTTACAGAATAAAACTGTGAAGAAAGCGAGTTTCTAATATTAAAGAAGCCATCTTACAAAACATTTTTATGGTTCTGTTAAGGAGATGTTCCAATTCCATCTCCCTGGATTCTTCCTCAGCTATGTTATCTTGCTCTGAGAACCACATTAGTGACTTAAGCAAGGCAGAAAATATCCTTAATGGTTTAGCTCTGCAATTCAAAATCTGCAATTGATTTTGCATTGAACCTTTGATTCTAACTGCTTTCCCATATGTGCTTTTAAAAAGGATTATAGATGAAAAAATGGGCCTAGTTGTTACAGATACTGCATTAATAAGCATTATACAGGCCAGCTTCTGCATACTTTGGCCACTGTAAAGGGGATTGGCACCACAGCTTTCATATATTGGCAAGCAGAGGGAAAACTCTGCTGTCTCTCCTGTTCCCTCTGACTGATAAACAAGTGTTTATGAATCCCACTGTAGGTGTGCTGCACTCCTCAGCACAGTGGAAGGGCTATCTGTAGCTTGTGGCTTGATCTGTTGGACCCAGTTCTAAGGTCAACAAACCAGGAAATGCCCCTTACAATAGTTCTTTGGGACCAAGTTTCAGTGCAAATAGCCTGAAAATTGGGAAGAAAAAGAGGGTTTTTTCTGTCTTTCAGCTATTTCAGTGTTCAGAGAACCCCACTATGTGCTAAGGAAGGAAACTGGCCACTGTATTGCCTACAAGTCTGACTCCATCACTCATTGTCTCTTTTTAAATAACATCTCTGTGTGACCAAAATGTGGTTGGCTTAGCCCCAAAAGAGGGTACACCCTGACATATGCAATACAGCTGCAGTTTTTCAGCTCTTTCTTTCTGGCATTGGAATGTGCCTAGTTGTTGGTGCCACCCATCACCAGCCCTAGCCATGTTGCCCCTGCTGGGAATACACAATGTCCTGGCATTCCCTCAGTGTGCTGAGAGCTACCTTGTGGTTTTTGCACGTTTACATGCGTGATGATAACTACACAAGGGTAGAGAGCACAACTGCCAAAATCCCTTTAGTTTTGCTGTGAGTAGGTGTTCCTGCATATACTTACCGTGTTGATATTTTTTACGCTGCCTCCAGCTATGTAACAGAGAACATGGGCACAAAACTTATCCAGGCTTGTACAGAGCTGTGTCACGGGTCCTTTCAGAAACTCGATCTGGTGTGCAGTTCCTTTGCAGCCAAATAGTAACTGAGGGAAGGGAAAAGTGCAACACTTCGTCTCTTGCTAAAGAATTTTATGCAGAAAATTGTTGCTAATAGCCTAGCCTTCATAATGCTGTATTCAAGGAGTGCTGGAAGAGCTTACCCTCACAGCACCCCTTAACATACCCTCCTCCCCACAGTGCATCATTTATTCTTCCTCCTTCATATCACTATCAGCAAACCTCAAGGAAGCTATCCTTCCATTTCCAGTGTACTGGCCTTAATGCCTACTCATTTTTAAAGTCCTAGAGATTGTCATGTCTGTTCCTGCCATTCTGGTTTAGCTCCTCCTGCATGAGGCCAGCAAAATTTTATTTAAACAGCAGGAGTCCTAAAACAGGGCAGAGTTTCACAAGTCTCCTACATCACTGGGAGCTGCTGCTACAAGCTCTGTATCCTGAATATTTCACCACAGTGTTTGGGAACAGTTTTTTCAAGAGCACTCAATTCATCTCAAGATCAGTGTCAGCATGTCACTTGTTTGGGAACACTTGGTCTCAGGCTGAGTGAACCCTGTGAAGATTAGTCAGGCATTGGACCTCTGAGAAGGAAAAAATGACATACCCTGAGCAGTGGTTCAGGAAGATTTGTTAATTTAATCAGAGGACTTGTAGCATGTGGGCATGCAGTTACTGGGCCCAGAGAAAAGAACACTTTGACCCGTTTAGCCAGCTCAGGGTATGTGTAAAATGCTATGAAGCCTGCAAATATAGAAGAGACAGCCTGAGTTAGTGAAGATATCCTCCACAGACAAATTAAATACATAAACAGCAGATACGAAACAAGAAATCATAGTAGATTTGCAGCCCATTGTCTGTTGTTCATGTTTATGCTGCAGGTTTTACTTAAGGAAAGTGTTGAAGCAGAGTCCTGAAACTAATTTTATTTGGGAGGCAAAGTTCATTTTAAGGTTTAAAGCATATCTGGGCATTGTCTTTATCAGAACAGTTTTTGTAGGCAACATATCAGTGAGGTTTTGAAGATAATATCAATTCCCTCTAAAGCTCAAGAAACTCACATAAAAAATGAGTTTTTCAAATTAGAGTCTCTAAAGATCTATGCATGTTTATGTGTTCATGAAACTATAGAATAATTAGCTGAATACTGGGAGCTTTGAGTGTTTTCAACAGATTGTTTGCATCACAGGCAGATGAAGAAAGCCTAGATGCTTGGTTTGTTTTGCCATGAGGTTCCTTAAATACTCTTAGGAGAGGCAAAGAAAGAAAAGATCAGAATTTGTGAGAATATATGATTTTTCCATGGTTCTTTCTCTTTTTTTCTGGGTTGTTTACACTAATAACTGGCAGTGGCTCCTTTCTAATCAATGTCCACTCATGGATCTTACACATAAGCCATAAATATCAAGAACTTTCAACTGACGCTGAAAGAAACTTGGTTGCATTTAGAGACCATGAAATGAGTAATGACAAAGGCTGAACCTAAGACAAAATAAACTATGAATGTTTTTGCTCTCCTAATTTTTGGTCTCTGGCACTATGTTTTTAAACAATGCAATGTGGCCTGTTATAGCCACTCATGAACTACAATTTAAATTGTAATTTTGACACTAAGTCACGACTTAGTAATGTTGAGGTCATTTTTCCTTGCCTTCAAGCAATTTAATTTAAATAAATGTATTCATTTAAATTATGTATTATATGGGCTGTTTTATCTTTTTAGTTTTTCCATCCTGACCACAAGAATGGGCTTCCTGGGGCAGTGGTCACAGCACCAATTCTGCCAGGGTTCAAGAAGTGTTTGGACAATGCTCTCAGGCACATGGTGTGAATGTTGGGGCTGGCCTGGGCAGGGCCAGGAGTTGGACTTCAGCAACCCTATGTCCCTTCCAGCTCAGAATATTCTATGATTCTGGTTGTCTATCTTAATACAAAAGAACTTCGAGTAAATTCCCATTGCTGAGAAAAATAACCTATACCAGTACCAGAAGAACCCAGTAAATGACCATTTATATGTCTGTAATTCTTTAAAAAGTTGAACTATCACTGCATCTTCTGTTAGGTTTATTTTCTTCTTAAGGGTAACCAAAGCTGATTTTAGAAAAGTTTTTCACATTTTCCAAATCTCAACCCAGAAAAATCTCTATGTTTTTCTAGCTCTCTACAAACAAGAAAAGCAACAGAATCAGTGGGGAGTCACCTACTGATCAAATAAGAACACAAATGGTTGTGAATAATACTCCTGACATTACCTGCAGCTGACCCTTCAGAGTGACCAACATAGAAAATGTCCTTCTGTCCGGTTTTATTCATGATGAAGTTCAGCTCTGCTGGAATATCATACTTACCCATCTCATCAAAGCTGCGGGGAGAAACACAAAAAGCTGGCAGAAAATCTGGCTGTCACAGTGTGAGTCACTGATTGTCAGTTTTGTCCATTGCACCGAGCAGGACCCATTGAAGGGGGAGGTTGCACACTGTGCCTGCACCCTTGCTGGAGCTGGGGAAGTGGGCAGTGGTGCAGCTGTGCAGCCTGGCTGCCTGATGCCTTGGGCTCTGTGTGGATGAAGTGCCAGTTTCACCTGACAGCTGCAGCCCTTGGGGAACTGAATTTAACCAGTGCTTTCACCCGCATGGGTTACAAAACACATTTCTCTCTTGGTTGAATTCAGCTGTGAGAGGTCAAATTTCTAGACCAGGCTGCTCAGTGTGTTCCAGCTGAGGTTCTTGCTCTCCCTTTCACAGTATGGTCTCCCTTTTCCTCAGCATCCCATTTTGTTTCCCAGTCTCTGGAATCTCTTCCCCAGCCAATGCTCCCAACTCTGAGTAGTAGTGAGCATCCACCTCTGTCTGGTTCTTTACTCTCCTGGGTTGGTGTAGATCCTGTTCTGATGTTGGTTTAGGTAAATGCCCTGAGGCAGAAACTATCTAGTCCCCTTGGAGTTTCTGTGTTGAGTCTTTCTCTCTCTACTGAGTGAGTACCTGAACTGCCAGAACTCTTTCTGGCAAGGCTTAAGAGTCTTGTGTTTTAAAGACCAGGTGTTTCCTCTGCTGTTTCCCAACCAGACATCATAGCCAGCATCTGCGAGGACGAAGCCCAAGCTGTTGTTGGGCAGGTTGGAAATCCAGTGAGTAGCATCTCCTAGAAAAGCATGCTGTAGGAACACTGCAGGCCTTTGCCCTGAAAAAGATTAAAATATTCTTATATTGGAGCAGTAATTAATGTGTATTTAATATTGGAGTGCAGAGTTCAGTTTGTGAGAGGTCTTCTCCAAGAGGCTCCCAGGAGAACTATATATAGATATTGGTTTGAGAAACCTGAAGGATTTTTTCAATGCAAACAGGAACAATTTTATGACATTTCATAACCATTTTACAGCAGGTCTGGCAAACAAAGAATTTACTGAGGATGTCTGTCCTACCTCCTCTTGCACTGAAAAGGCGGCTTACAGCTCCTATGTTGAAACCATCTACCCAAACCTGAAAACTGCTGACAGCACAACAGTGTATGGAAGAGAAACAAAAATTAATCCAAAGAAGGAAATCCATCCCTAGGTAACCACTGAGCAGGGCTGAGAGGCCCCTCATCTAACATGGTTAGCCTTACTTTGAGGGTCAGGATGGTCCAAATGGTCTCCAAAGGAGATCCAGTTAGGGGAAGGCATCCAAGTAAATTATTCTATAATACTAACAAGGGCTAAAAATCAAAGTAACAGTACCCAGGGTACCTCAAATTCCACACAGAAATTTTTATTCAATTCAGAAAATGTGATGAAACTGATGAAATGCATTTGCTTTTCACTGACGACCTGATTTCTTATCTCCTTCTTTAAGAATATCTCTGTCCTGCAGAAGCCTGGGAATTAATATTCGTATGCCTAACCTCAGAGGCTTTGTTGTCAGGCTACTATTTTATATGTATATTATTTAGATTGTTAAGGCAAAACCTCCCCAAATCGAGTTTACCATCCTACCTGCCAGACCATTTGAGGGGAAAAAAACCTTGAATGTAACAAAATTATTAGGAAAATCTGAAATAAGAACAGAGACACTGAATGTGTGGACTTCGGTATTCCAATCACACTTCTGGCTAGGTGCTCTTGTGGAGGGGGAAAGGTATGGAACATGCCATTTCAAGTGCAAAGGGGAAAGATGGGGAATGCATGTAAAAGTTGGCTCTCAGACCTTCCTTGTGTCCTGTAACTGTGTCACACCTGTATTTTGGTCATTCCTCCCAGCGGGAATTCTGTAGACAGCAAGAATGTATCCATCCTTTGTTGTAACTTCATATTCCTCGCTGGGGTATCCATGATATCTGATAATTTCACTCTGTGGAAAGCCAAAGGAGAGTTTGTTAACTGCTTGTGCCAGTTGTCCTGTTCTGGAGCCTAACCGAGATAAGCAGTGTGGATGTGGGATGTGCTGTGATGGTAGTGCAAGGTCCTGGCCACAGAGACCATGGCTGAGAATAAACATTACAGGCCTGTAAAAAGATGAAGTTGAGTCCTCTTCAGACCTGTTTAGATGGTGGCTGTCTGGTATTTAGCCCCCTATTATGGGACAAAGCCGAACCGTGCTGAGTGACCAACTCCCTTCTGGGAGGTAGTTTGTCATGTTATGCAAGGCTTATAAAGATTGTACCTTTCTACAGCTTAAATATGCAGCCGTATAAGACAATGCCAAAAGCTGTGGGGATAGTCCATGATGAATCCTTTCTTGCCAAAGTGTGGTTAGGCAAGCCATGCAGGCAAAGCAAACAAGGGTGGAGATCTTGTCAAAGGAACTAATGGGACCACCTACACCTGATTTTGCATGTACTCTGAGGAAATCTTTGGTGACTCAGGGCAAGGCATCTTTGATTAGTTTGCATTGTGAGAATCTGAAGAAGGCGCTCAACCTCCCTTACCACTGTTCTGAACAAATAGTTTGTTATGGAAGGGCAGGCCTTTACTTCACTTGAGATTAGAAACCAGCCTTTGCTTCCACTGCAAAGGAATTCTGCTCTGCTGCAGCCCAGACTCTTTGGATAGGAGAATCAAGGTTTCTTCCAGGCTAGTGCTGGTGGTTTCTTTGTTCTCTTGCCAGGTTTGCACTCCTCCCCTTATGCAGTAGCCTGAAATACCAACATGTTGAGGAAACTGACTGCAAACAGGTATCATGAGGCATGACACAACTACACATTTATCATATATCTGTTGGGCTTCACCCTAAATGCAGGCAGCAAAGTCTGTTGTTCAGTTTGGCATGGACTGGAGCATGTAGTCTGTGCTCTGTCCACAGTCCATGGCTGAGTCTGGCTGGGATCAAAATTCTGTAATCTGGATCTCCAGTGCCCCTTAGGAGGTTCTGGGGAGTTGCCTGGCCTTGGAAGCAAAGGTAGCAGGCAGCAGTCCCCACTGCAGTGCTTGTGTCTGTCCCCATGCAGTGTGCAAGAGGCACGTTCAGAGCCGGCCCTCATTGTGGGAGTGACCCTAAGGCAGTGGTTTAGGAAACAGCAGGCTGGGAAAACAGAAAATGCAGAAGGGGCTCTTCTTAGCTTTCCTGACAAGGACTGTTAGTTATGCAGCTGTTAGAGAAGCTTTAGAAAGGAAAAGAAGGTGACCCAACTTACAACATTCATGAAGCATTCGGGGCTGCGACTCTTCTTGCAGCGGCTCGCGTCAACACCTGCAGTGAAGGCTGCTGTGAATCCCGCTGAAAAGGCAATTCCTTGGGAGCAAAGCAGTACCAGGAGGCACCACATCTTGGGGCTGTGTGGAAAAACACATGCAGGGGTGTTTGTGTTAGGAAGAGAGTGGTATGAGATTCCACAGGAAGACCCAAGAGGAGAGTCTCCCGAAGGTTGCTTGATGCAGCAGTGTTTATTGGTTAATTGTATTTTGGTTTGTTCCATGTACCCCTGTTTGGACCCTGTATACTCTCCCTGTCAATTATCTGTCCCCTCCCCTGGTCAAGCGAGAGAATCCCTCTCTCTCCCCCCTGTCGTTCTCCTTTCACCCCTGCCCCAAGTTCTAGAAAGGTCTCTGTCATTTCGTTATGCCTTGGCCCTCACAGGTGTAACCCCACTCCCCTGTTCTCCCGTTTGCTGTGTAACCTGTCCCTCACCCCTGGACCACACCCTTGGGCTTTCCCAATTGGTCATGTTTGTGCCTCCACCCCTGGGATCCTGGGGGTATGAAACCCCCTGTCACCTGTGTTTCGGGGGGTCACTCGGAGCAGAGCATAGGAGGCTCGGTCCTTCTCTGTGAAACTCCCGGTGGCCTGACTCAGTCAGTCTCTCCCTATCAGCTAAATAAATCTTAGTTGGTATGCAAAGCTGCTGAGTCCTCCCTGCTTGGCTTCTCTACGCAATAGCCACCTGCTCTTCACGCTGCTCTCGGCTCTGCTCTCTGTGGCTGCGAGAGGGCTCTGGGCATCAGAGAAGGTCCCCAGAGAGATTGCCTTCGACCGGCGCAGTCACAGCACCCCGGGCAGCAGAGCGTAGCCAAAGTTGCTCCGGGTCTGTTCCCCAAGGGCTGCCAGAATAAGTACCTGTGTGAGAAGGGGCTGTCTACAGCTCGCCCTGTCTAACAGGTAGGGTTGCAGAACAGAGGAGGAAAGCACCTGGGCATGCCATGCAAGAATACACCCGAGCACTCTGCAGATTACAAGTGAACTGAGGTTGGTAGACGGGGCCAGCTCTTGGAATGAGCCTAGCAGTAGCTGGACAAAGAAATGTGAGCACCTGAGATGACCATCACTCAGCTTGTCTGCCTTTATCTCTCTCCACCCTTCTGCCAGCAGGAGAGATGAAGGGAGAAGAAAGCACTGTTTTTTTCCTGTCTCCTCAAGAGTGAGGTGGAAGAGGTTCAGGATGGGCTCTCTTTAAACCTGCCCTCTCCTCCTCTGAGGCCAACTGCTATTCTTGTGTCTCTCAGTGATGTGCTGGGCTGAGGGATCAGATAGTGAGGCTCATGAAGGTGCCAGGAGTAATTCAGGCACTCTGTGAGGAGATTTAATAGACTTGGGCCAACGTGCTTACACCAGTTCAGTGCCAGTTTGTGATTTCCTCATAGTGTGATGTGCCCCAGAACATGATCAAGTTCTGTTTGAAATCAGTTCCTCTGAGAGTATGAGGCAAACAAGGTGATCGCGCGTGGCTCCTCAAAATCCCCATGAGTCAGTTCCTAGTCAGCCTTACCTTTTGGCCACCAACTGAGCAGCCATGACTGAGCAGTGGATCCTGAGACTGCCTTTGTGCTGCCAAGGGCCTGTCTCCATTACCTCTTAGAAATGGTTGTCCATAGTGCAAATATTGTATTGGTCATTGGGAAGTGAGACCTTGCCCTTTCCTGGGGTAACGAATAGTTCCAGATTAGCATTTCTGAACAGAAATTTCAGAGTGCAGTCGATCTAGCACCAGTTTATGCCAACTCCATGTAGGGTAGATATGCTTCCAGGTTTTAGTCTTTACTTTCCAGAACCCAGGTCAATGAGTGCAGGAACACTGCTTCTCTCTGAGCTTCTCTGACTTTTTTTCTCAACAAGATAATTTTGACACAAACACCCCTTAGAAAAGGGAAGAACAGATTCTGTGACCCAGATAGTTACTGAGTATGGGATTATAGGTTAAAACTGTGTAGAGAGCAAGAGCTCACAAATGCAGTGCTCCTTGCTTCTTTTTTCTGAAGAATTGCACAAAAAAAGATTCATCCATGAAGCACAGTACTGCGCTTACACATTCAGGAAAAGCCACACCATACATCATACATCAAAGTTTTGGTTTATGCTGTGCTTTAATGTGTGAGGAGAGAATGATCCTGTGAAGAGAAGAGTGATAGTCATTCTACATGTGTATAAAGACCATAAAGATCAGGCAGGAGACCTAAATGTTCAACAGTAGAATCCATAGGACTTAATGCAGTGTAAGGCTTCAGCTCATCACGATGTCTTGTCAGAATGTCTCACCAGTAATGGCTGGGGACACCACTGCTCCTGCAGGCTGGGCTTCCTCAGAAGATGAGGACACGCTTCTATGACTGTGGTGTGTTTGTGTTAGTTCACCCTCCTGTCCATCCTGTAATTACCTTTTGATGTAATTGTCAAATATCTGCCAGGCCCAGCACTGAGCTACAAGCCTGTCCAGTGATGGGGTTTGCTGCAGCTCCCAAGGACTGTTTGCCAGGGAAGGACTACTCAAGAGGGTTCAGCCTTGCTGGGGGCAAGGCAGGCAAAGGCAGCTGGTGTATGTTCACCAGCAGCCACCAAGAGTGAGCTTGTCGGCATTTCAGAGTCCATGTAGCTTCATGGTAGCCATAGCATACAGGGTTTATGAGTGAATTTCACAGGAGACCTGCCTGTCTTGCAGTTCTTGTTAGGAAGTTAAGCTGGCTCAGGAGACAAGTCTTTTGGGAACCAGGCATTAGACATGGAGAATGCAATTTTTAGTGATGAACAGAGGTTCTCATATAGCCACATGTTTCTAGAGTCTGCTCCTACCGTAAGACATCTGCTATGATGAGATATGGTGTTCTGTGAAGTTTATTTGTACTCAGGAATGTTCATTATAAAGATCAAGAGAAAATAAGGAAGTATTCCCAATCAAGTAATGCAGAAGAAGAACAGAATTTGTGGGATGAGAGAGAGGTAAACAAGGAAAATACATTTTGACTTTCAGTGATCTTCAATTTAAAGTTTAAATTCGACTGAACAAATTTAAAGTCAAACCTCATGAGTCATCAAATACCTGAAATGAGGCAGCATTTGGAAACACCCAAAACTTTAAATTTGACATCAAAACACACTTCATTAGATTCCCTTTGTATATCAAATACTTCTTAATTTTTGTTGTCAAAAGAGGAAGCCTCACAACTATATATTCAGGCAGTGCAACACTCTGTCTTGCTTTCTACTGTTTTACTCTGTTCTAGTGGGAGTAAAATATACCTGCCTCTCCCTGCACTGGGAATCTCAATTTGGCAAGAAAAAGTTCTACTAATTTCTCAACTGGTTTTCGAATCACTACCAAGATTAGTTGAGGCAATGCAGAGGCTTAATTATTCCTCTTGTTAAGGTATACTCTCTTCAATGCACTCTGTGATCACCTGGCTTAGCTGGCATGGCTTATGGATTTCCAGGTATTCACCTTTTACTCAGATGCAGGGGGCCAAGTAGCATCAATCTTGGCAGGCCAGTGCTCCCTTAAACTCTAGGAATAAAGACAGGAGATGTGAACAGCTATTTTCATCTAGTGAGATGAAGTGACAAGGAACTATTGAGCATGTTCAACTAACATAAAAGAATATGCTTAGATGGAAAAAAGATCAGAGAGAGAAATGCCCTTGAAAATTCCTCTAGGCACTTTAAAGATTTAATGAATCTGAGATGCAAGCCATTCTGAAATTTATCCTTCTATCCTTTTGCCTTAAACAGTCTAAAATTTACTTCACAGAAATTGCAAGGCATACACACACCAACAAGAAGAGCAACTGTGACTAAACATGCATGAGAACTTGCTGCCTTACTCACTAAGAAAACATGCATGTGCATTATACGGAAGGAAGAGGATTACACATAGTTGCAATACTTGCACGTTCATTCCCTTGTTCTCGGAGGGAAGAAAACAAGTAGAAAAAAATTAAATAGTTGCTCTTTTTCTTCCTTTTGTACAGGTCAACCTTCTTTATCCTCTAGTTTAAGCAAAGAAGCACTTCTGTGCAAAACAATAGACTTATAGATGAGAGAAGAAAAACACTGCTTACTTTTACAACCAACTGCTCAAAAGCAAAAAAGCACATCTTTATGGAGACAGGAAACGGAGAAAGACATCATGAACATGTATGTACAAGCAACTTACCTCGGCTTTGACTGCCGTGCTTCTGTCTTCTGCCGCGGTCCCTGGTCCGGCTCCACCAGCAGACTGATTCTCTGGCAGAAACCTGCGCCGATAAAAGGAAGTCAAAACAAAATGAGCACTTCAGGGAAGCAGCTGTGAGTGTCATGTGTTGGCAGCACGTATTGCAGAGCGTGTTTAAGTGCTGATTTGGCAGTTTTTCAGAAGTGGGGTAATCTTTGTGATGAAAAAGATGATCTGGTTTAATTCACCACCCCAAATGCACCATGGAGCAGGAGAGTGCACAAACTACCTATAAATCAGTGGTTAGCATGTTTAGCTGGGACCTGGGTGTTGCAACTCACTGGTGCTGTGGCAGACCTTGATCTGTACTGCTGCCTAACTGAGGGGCTGCTTCAAATGTAATCTTTTAAGATGAAAAGGAGGAAAGTGTCCAGCCTTTCTCAACATAATGTCTCAAGAACACTGTCTCTGCTATTGCTTTTAATTTGATTTATGTTAACTGTAACATTGCAGACTGACCTGTCTGTTTTCCAGTGAGAAGCACTACTCATGAAACCCACCTTATTCTGCATTAATCACACTTCAGGGCCAAAAAAGGCTTAAACACAACATGTAACCTTTTTCCCAGTGAGGGAACAAACAAGGGCTCTTGTTTATCCTAAGCCATTTTCATCACCTCTGAAAACACAGTATCTGGAGATCTTTGCTGAATGGCTGAATTAGCTGTAGTCAGCCTGAGGGCTCAGTCCTCACTGAGATTGGCTCGATGACCATGGGCAGAAGGACTTGTTCTGTGTCCATGGGCAGCTGGGCTATAAACTAAATAGAATCCTCCTACCTGAGGATCAGCCTGTTCAGCCAATTAACTCACAAATGTCTTCAGAAGAACTTGAGTTTCATCATGGGCTGATGAGCATTTAGAAGAACACCAGATAAGAGGCATGTGTTCTTGGAAACACCATCGCAAATAATATGATGCCTTTGACTGCTGGGGGAAGGAAAGGACTGAAACAACAGGCTGTTGGTGACAGCACAGTAACAGTTCTGCTTTACATACAAAGTAAAGAACATTGTTTGGGATAGTGGGAAAGGTAGTTTGACAATTTCTCAGAGAAAAGCATTATAACTTGACTTCTCTGATATCTGTAAGTGACAATAACTATCATCAATTGATCACTCAGAAGGACTTCTGCAACATGATGATTCATCTCTTCTCATGTCCCAGGGTGGGATCAACTGTACCCAGGATGTGTCCAATGCTGTTTGCTCAACTTGCTTTTACTGATTTTCCAGAAAATTCAGCTCCCCGCCTCCTCTATGGTGTCTCAGGTTGCAAGATAGCTGCATAATTGCAATCTCTTTTCTAGATGACATTAGGGAATGCTCTGCCTACTTTCAGGTATGATGTTGCATTTAGCATGGAAAGCATTGAAAAATTTATAAAGTATGTCTCAAGTCTTCATATATTTCCCCCCCCCAAGCAGTGAATTAGTTGAAAGATTGACTCTCTTATGGATATTTGTCTCCAGGAATTTGTATTTGATGGCAGGAATGTCCTTGTCTGGAGGGGAACAGTTCTGTTTGGATCAAATTCCAGTTACATTTGTGAAACAGAAGGAAACAGGACAGCCTTCAGCAGTGGGCTCTGGAGATGAAAAAGGCCTGTTGTTTGTCTTGGAAGGGAAAGGTGCAGAAGTGGCAACAGCCATGGTTAATTTGTTTGGCTAATGAACCATTACTCAGAGTGAGACAGTGGTCCTTTGGTCATACGGTGTCACCAGTGGACTGTCCCAGTGCAACAGCTGCACTGGGCTGGCTAGCATCCCAGACCGGGCCCACGTTAACATTTCATTGAAATGGAGAATGAGGGTGTCATGCTGAAAGGAAACCCCTACACGCACTGTGTTTCTTTTCACAGTGAAGCTAATGGCATTTTGTGTTGGAGGGATGGTGACCTATAATGCTGTAACCTAATAACCACAGAGGTTACCCTTCAACTGAGTGGTTTTGTGCAGTAACTACCTACTTGAAACAAAATTGGTAGAGTCATAGTTAACCCAGGAAATTAATAGGATGAGTAATTCTTCAGCACTGTCTTGAAAGCAGCTCTTTCCAGTAGTGGTCAAAGTGCTCTAAATATACATGGGATGAAGATAATGGATTCTTTCTAGCAATGTTTGGGTACTTCTCATTTTAGTGTTTAAACTCCAAAGAGGCTGCTCAGAGCCACAACAAAGGTTAGATCATCTCAGCTCTGTGGTGGCCAGGATCTTACACGTGAAACAGCAGGAGGTGTGAGGTTTCTGCTGGATTCAAGGTGTAACTTTGAACTAAAGTGTCCCATGGAAGTGCTGCCATTGCCAAAATGATTAAGGTTGAGTCAGCAAGGGTTTCTCTGTCTTAAGTTGGGTCTTGAAGCCAAGTTTTCCAGCTTCCAGGAGCATGCTTGGACCATGAGAGTGGCTACTGTTTCCTGTTGGGTCTACCCTGTGTTCCTTGCTCTTTCTCATGAAAACAGTGAGCAGTTCTCTTTCAAACAAAGACAAACCATCTTCTTTTCAGGAGTGAAGTGTTGTGGTTTTTTTGTATGAATTCAATTTCTGCTTTCTGTTCATCATCTTGTTTAAAATAAAATTATACCATGACTGTTAGAATAAGTTTTTGATTACACTATGCCTTTAAATAACTGTCAGCCCAATAAACTGAGAAATAATATGAAGAATGGAAAACATCTACAGATCTCAGAATGTGATCTTCCTTCCTCCAGAGAAAGGAAGTGCTTTCATTACTGTTATAGTCTAGAGAAGAGGGTAGGCTGGAAGCAAACCCTGTCTTCACTTGTCAAAGTATAGTTATTGCAGAATCAAAGATGTATCAATTTAAAAAGTATTACAGATCCACAAGGTTGCCAGAAAACATGAAGTGCACTATTAGGATGCCAAAGACATTGGAGTGACATGTAGCGTGCAGAAGGAACCCTTTCCCTGACTCCAGATGCAACAGAAGGGTTTTTTTGCCCAGTGAATCTAAGTGTTGAACAAGTCAGGTAAGGCTTCTGGTGGTGGGTTAAGGATACTTCTGCATCAGGTCAATAATTTCATTGTACACTTGCAAAGGTGCATCCAATCCCCAGATGAAATCCAGGTGTGCCCATTCAGGAATCTTCTTGTGATAGATAAGCTTCTTAATTTTAGACAATAAAATGGCTGCATCCTTGGGATCTGCAAGCAGGTCTTGCCCCCCAGTCCATACTGCGGTTGGTACAGTCATCTCTTCTATGTGGTAGAGAGGAGGAATAGTCTGGAAAACAGTACAGGAATGAATGTCAACGAGAGCACAGCAAACTTTAAATATTCATTTGGGGTTCTCTTCTGTCACTGTTCAAAGTAGAGACGTCTAAACAGAAAAGGAAGGAAGTTCCCTTGTTTGCCTGTTCTGACTGTGCTTACAAGGATTACTCAACTGATAGCACAGCCAAAAGTAAAACACCTCCTGAGCTCACAAAGGGTTATTGTTGGGTCTTTGCCCTTTCAAGTGGGAATCTTAGGGCAGGAGCCTGAAACTAGACAGAAATGCCAGGATGCCTCTGGATAAACCCCCATCATGGTCCTTTTGAAGTACTGGTCAGCCCCAGAAGACGTGGGCTAGAGAGAAAACCCAAGGTGTGGCAAGGATGAAAAGGATCATGGAATGGTTTCTGTAGGAGGACAGGGAAAGCTCTGTTTGGAAAAGAGATGTCAGAGCAAGGACAGGAGACAGGTTTATAAATCACAAATAGTATGAAGAAAGAGCACTGGAAGTAATTATCCGAAACACAAAACCTAGAAGGCATCCCGTGACTTTCCAGGAGCAAGCAGATTCAAGGTAAACCACAGGAAGTTGCATTTCATGCAAGTCATCATTAAAACTTGTAACTCGTAATGACGACTGTTGTGGAGACCTAAGGGGTAGGAGGGTCAAAGATGGGATTAGAGTCTTGAATGGAAAAGGTGTTCCTCAGGGTCTACTTGAGGACAAAGTCCTTTTGTCTCTGGCTGCCAGAATCTAGGAGTGGCTATTAGTTTTCCAGTTTTCCTATTCCTATTTGTCCTGGCTTAGGGCAAATCTGGGAGGAATAAATAATAAATAAAACCATCACACAGTCAGCCTAGCACACTAGTGTTGTCATCTGTTTCAGTTACACTCGTAGGCAAGATGGTTTTGTTCTTTTCTGTGTATTCTTCTTTTTCAAAATTAATTTTCTATTTTTTCTGCCTTTACTTCCTCTTATTCCTATCAATCATTTAATTGAAAAGTTTTTCTCTTCCTCTTTCTATCTCTTTCTTTTGAAATATATTAAATTTATTACTGCCACTAGTGCTTGCATGCTTTCTCTGTTGACTTCCAAACCGAAAAGCAGTAATTTCATTTACTTATGTTCTAAAAATGTGTCTCCCACTACATTCTTGCTCTCTTCCTGTGTGTTTCTGTGCTGTCCAAGGTTGCTTCACCTAAACATACCTGTTGGTATTTTTCCATGTTCTTCTTCGAACTGCCCCAGTCATAAGCTTGGAACTTCCCTGAGCGGGCCTCCTAAGAGGATGAACAAGAGAAGGGTAGTTACAAAACCATAATTTGGGAAGTCTGTGTGTTCTTTCCCTGATGAACCTCTGACTCCAATCTAAAGCCCCAACAGAAATTCTTCCAAGATCTATGAAAGAGCCAATAGTAAATTAATTAAAAGTGCCAAACAGTGAAAAGGAGTCAAAGGTTTTTGTCATAATAAAAGAAATTCACATCTTCTGCAGAAAGACCCAAGGATGTCCTCACAGGCAATTTGTTAAAGTTTGTAAAAGTACTGTTAACAACTGCTGTCAGCAAGTCCACCTCAGTGCTATTCTTGTGCTATTCTTACAGCCATGTTGCCAACACTCAGCTCTCTGTGATGGGCTCTATCTTATGTTTTCTCTTCCAACCCTATTTTGAATACAGAAATTACCATTTCTAGTTCTTCCCCTTCTTGGTTTTACCTACAGCATGGTTTGTTACTACTCTGAGAGACACCCTCACCAGAATGCTAGTATTGAAATTCCCTTAGCTCCTTTAGTTGTAATAACAGTAAGGACAATGAAGATATAGGAGTATTACTATTGCATGTTTGTGCTTGCAGTTGTGGTTAGATGCTGAATTACATCTGAATCAATTTGCAGAGCTCCCCCCACTCTGCTTCTGTAACCCTTTTTCCTTCCAGGTCTAGGTCATGGTTACCAAAGCAACTTAATCAAACCTACTATCTACTGTGAACTCACAGCCGAAAGTATAATTTTATTTTAAGTGCCTGTGCAGATGTCACTCGAACATATCTGTGTGTTTGCTGTGCTGAGAAGGGCACAAACACTCCTGCAAGTTCTGTGTGCTCACAGCTGCTCCCTGTGCAGCTCCAGAGCCCGTGGTGCTGCTGGGAAACCTTGCTGCAGCGGCTCCTCCAAGGGAGCTCTGTGGATCCTCAGTGTGTGAGCCCAAAGACAGAAAGGCAGCTCCCAACAGCACTGCTGCTGAAGAGGTACTATGGCTGTACCTTGTAGGTAAGGGATATAGCCTGCTAAATAAAGTATTTATTATTTATAGTTCTACTGCTGTCCAGACACTAACAGCCTTGAAAGTGAGAGAAGAAACGACGTGGATTTTAATAGTAAAATGTAACAATTTATGTGGCAGCCTAAGTCCTGCTCGTATCTTGACACCACATTGGAAACATGACTAATATCTAAACTCCTTAGAGAACTATGGACATAATTTATAAAAGGTACTGGATACACAACAAGAAGAGTGATGTGTACACCTGCACACACAGCTTCCAGCCTACTTATTTTTACTCAAATGCAGCACTTCATTGTTGGCTTCAAATGTGCCTGTATCACATAGGGCATTTCTATCCCGCTGGCAAAAGAAGGAGCAATGGAAAACAGTGCTCTGAACTGAGGTTTCAATTGCAATCCACAAGTTGCATCTATTTCCAAGACGTTGGCAATGACTTCACAGTTGGTTATGTCTGTGCCTCTCTATTCAGCTTGAGATGAGAACTTATTTTGTCTTCCAGGGGTTTGCTCATACCTGACTCCAGTGGACTATGTTCTGCACAGAAGTTCCAGCAGAGGTTTGGGCAATATACACGTTGATTCGGTTCTGAAACAAAATGTTCAGTGAGCATTCTCTTCTTCCATTCTATGCAGATGTACATCAAAAGATATGCTACAGCATTGTCATATATCAAGAAAAGCAACAGAAATTGGAGTGGCATGATTGGAGACTCCCTCAGATTTATTCCACGTGGCAACATATCCGATTAGGAGTATCACTGAAAGAGCAATCCCTAACCAGGACCTTTCCAGGATGACTGAGAATCTAAAAGAATCTACAGGTGAGAAGGATAGAATAGAAAGCCACCCAAATATGTATGTTTTTTTCTGAATTCTGTATCAGATTCTGAATGAGAGAGGATCACTTTTGGACAGAACAGCAAAGGGAAATGCCATTGTCTCATGAATGCATGACTGTTTGAAATAAAATATCCTAGCAAAGCAGGGCTTTCTTAACAAGCTTCTGTGTGATCCTTCCTCAGTGAACACACTCTGAGGAATTTTTTGAAAAATGCTGGAGCAAAATTTTGATACCTGGGTGATCTGACCTACATAGCATGAGGTTCCCAGGTATGTCCTAATACTCTCCTATCCTGATGGTCCAAGGCTTGGAGAATAGGACAAGGAGGAATATGTGTGTTCCTTTCTGTGTTGCAAAGAGAAAACGTGAAGCAGTTGGGCTTTTTATTTCTTCTTTTTCAGTGTGCCAGCATGTGAAATATCTCTGATGAGACCAGTAGCCACAGTATGGACCACAATATGGTGCCCTGGGTGAGGTCTGGCAGAAGGCAAACTGCAGAATTCTGGGGGACTCTGAGCGGCTGTCAACTGTAGAACTGGTGCCAAATGCTCTTCTGAGGAGAGAGGCAGTGGTTCCCTGCTAGTGAAAGAGCAATCAGCAGATACTGCTGTCCTGTAGTGGGACTATTCCCTGCAGTGTGATACTAATAGAAATTCAGAATTCACACTACGGGATAGGAGGCGAGTTTGGGGAGAATAAGCTTAAATTCCCAGTAGAGCTGGTAAAAGTCATACATACCACATCAATGTTTTTCAGGTTACAGCCACCCAGATTGAAGAAGACACTTCTACAAAGCCTGGCAAAAGCTCGGTGGCTGCAGACAGGAGCTATTATCTTTGTTAGACACTCAGTCTGGGGAAGGAATTCTCTTTTGCCAAGCATACTCTGTGAAATACAAAGGTAACATTAATTTAGGAATGTACACACTTCTCTTCTCCAGCA
Organism: Picathartes gymnocephalus; assembly: GCA_013390045.1. Lineage (NCBI taxonomy): Eukaryota > Metazoa > Chordata > Aves > Passeriformes > Picathartidae > Picathartes > Picathartes gymnocephalus. The sequence goes on along the minus strand of WEKY01010891.1, from coordinate 189,176 downwards.
CTTTCAGTGGTTCTTACTTGCCTTTTCTCCACTTGCTAGATGATGTTCCCACAAACAAGTGAGAAATTTCTTGGTTTTCTGGTGCACCAGGCTGCTTGGGCATTACTCAGTCTAGGTTACATCACTTTTAATGAAGAGATATGTTAAATGTGAGCTCCAATTCATGGTTTAAGCTTGCATATCAGTTGTGGTGTTGCCTGGATGAATCTTGGAAACCTTTGAGGATCTGCATCTTTGTACCCCTCTGGGTGACCTGTCCCTGTGCTGTGCTGTTGCCTTGGACTGAAAGCTTTTCCTATTGCTCTGTCTGAACCTTTGAATGCCTCAGCCACAAGGTAAACTTGCCCCCATGCAAATGAATCAACTTCACAAAGCCCTATACTTTCTGTTTATCCATTTTAAGAGATGAACAAATGAGCATATAGTTAAACAGTGGAAACCAAGAGGTCACATACCCTGAGCATTTTTTCAGGAAGGTAGAGGAGTTTTGTTGCTGTGCCTCTAGCATACTTAATAGCAGTGACAGGTGCCAATGCAAAGTAGAATTTGATTTTTTGAGCCAGCTCTGGCATTGTTGAAAATGCAATGAAAGCTGAAAAAAAAAAAAAAGAGATTAAAAAATCATCATTTTTACATTACACTCTTTCCAGTATTAATATTCTGCACTTTCAAATTCATGAGCAAGCTTGTTAGTTGTTCAAAGACTGTGGTCCAGCCTAGATTTCTATGAAATTCCTCTTCTCCGTAAGATACCAGCTTGTAGGTTTTTTCTCTATTCAGAGAAATTTCTTTCTATATTTTGCAGCTTTCTTCCAGACTAGATTAAACATAAATGTACACTTCTGATGTACATTCATGCATTTCTTATACTATTGGGTGGAGAAGTTGTTCTTCTTCTGGTCAATCCAATTTTGTATTTTTGTTTTTCATGTGTACATCTGGTCCAAACTGGCCAACTTCTCTTTCTGTACTCTCATCTTCTTGTTTTGTTTATTTTGATGAGGTGATCACCTGCTGTTGGGCACACCCTTGCATCTTGGATAGAAACAATTTGCACGGCCCACACACAATAATTTCCAGTATAATTCTTAGCTGACAGCTTTCCAGCAGCAGTGCATTTGATCCATTATGCTTTATTATCTTTATAATGAATTTTAAATGCCTACATGTTGAAAACTGGTTACACTAACACAGTATTTCATGACTATAAAGAGTTAGTGAAAACCTCGGGTACATTCAGTAACTCAGTATCTTAAATCACATTTTGCTACGCTTTTTCCTGAAGAATTCCTCTCGTGTGTAACTTACCAATCGTAGTACCTTGTGAATAGCCAATATAGTACAACTTTTCCTGTCCTGTTTTCTCCAAAATGAAATTTATTGCTGCTGGAAGATCAAACTTTGCCATCTCATCAAAACTGCAGGCAGGAGATTGAAAAAGAGGCATGCATAAATTAAAAATCAGACCTTGAATTGAATTCATATTTTTGTTAACGGCTTGTCAGCAAAGAAATGCTCTGAATGATTTACTGAATCATTCAATTGTTCTAAGTTCTTTGTTATTCTGGCACTGGATATGGAAGATATTACTCAAGATTTTTTGGGTTATTGTATTATACAGACTAGTGTTTCTAAGTAGCTGCCAAAACTGACTCCAGGGCTGAGGAATGGCTCGGAGATGGCCTGTGCAGGTTCCTCTGAGTCGTTCTGCTGCTATGCCTCTAGTCTGAAGAACCTGTTCAAGCAGTAATTAGAGTAGTCTCCAGTACTATTACAGTTCACATGCTTTTATAGGGGCACTTCAGCAAAAGCGAATGTAAAGAATGCTTATTAAAAAGTAGCATATGTAAATCGCTGATTTAGCCAGCTGAAATAAATACGTAAGGATGGGCAATGGACATCCCCTTCAGTGGTTCTGGCTACCTGAAAGCCCAGAATTCATCTTGATCAATCGAATACTTTTGATGTTTCCTTGACCAGCGATTCCCTCTGCTATTTCCCATCCAAACGTCAAATCCAGCATCAGCTAGTAGGAAGCCCAAACTGTTGTTGGGCAGGTTTGTGACCCAGTTACTAGCATCTCCCAATAATCCATGCTGGAGAAACACAGCAGGTCTTGAAGCTGAAAAATAAAGCAAAACCAAAACAACAGTTTATAATTGTTTTTATCTTTTCATTTCCTGGTTGTTCAGGGACGTTACTTCCTCCTATTCAATACTGGGATTTTTTCCTGCATCAAAAAATCATAAGAACAAAACCCCTCTTTCTGTAAGAATTTATGGAAAGATCTGCCTGACACCAGAGCACCCTCAGGTCATTGTTTGTACAGCTTAGACACATCAGCTTGAGATTCTCAACACTGATACAGAGATGAAGGTATGGGATTGTTTTCAGAGGTTTCCTTTACCCAAAATATGAATCAGACACTGATACTAACCAGGTGTAAGCAAAATCAAAGCAACATTAGAAGCTGGAAAAGCTTTTTCCAAAACAAACTGATTAGGCAACCTTTATCCTACTTTAAATTTTTTTTAAAGTTTTACTCATCAACTCCTACTAGGCAGCATATGCTTCATATTATGGTGGATTTTTATTGTAAATAGGTGTACTTGACATTAATTCTGTAGATGTTGCAGGTTGTTCAGGGCAGCCAGAACTCTCTGCTAAAATTTCATTCATTGTATACAAGTTTTGGTGGATGTTTTACAAGTACAAGGTATCTCTTTTGCGAATATGCCCCATCTAGGCTGGTTTTGTGTCATAGTAAATAACTGTACCTGGGCTTCCTTGATTCTGAGTACCATAAGGGATTCTGTTAATGGTAATGGTATAACCATCTTCTGTTATCACTTCATATTCCTCACTGGGGTACCCTTTGTAAGTAATGAGCTCATTCTAGGAGAGAAGATACAAATGCATTTGCTTGCACAAGTCCATTTCATATATTATAAGACAGTCTCAATGAAGAAATGTTAGAGAGCAGATACGGCTTGGGATTTAACCTACATACATCAAGCATCTGAATGTATGTATCCCTAAAGCAACAACAAATTCCTTTTTTCTTTATATTGTATCTAGGGGTTTACTATCCAGTTAAAATGTCATGTAAAACCTGTATTACACTCCTGCCATACAATCATCACAAGCCCCTGCATTCTGGTGATATAAGAAGCTCATAGCAGGACTTTATGAACTGAGATGAGGTGTGTGGCTGAGACAAGGAGCTGTCTGGGTGCAATGCTTCTGATTTTCTTTGACACGGCCTCTAACCAGCTTAATTAAATTACCTTCAGAGAAATCCAGACAGCCTCACAACTATGACACTGTGAACAGCATAGATGCAGTGAGCTGAAAAGCTGACTACACTATGGAAAAAAACAAGATCAGGCATTTGCATAGATGCAAGGGAAATCCCTAACACAGCCCATCTTAAGCTCTGAAGTAAACATTACTTTTGACCTGTAATGTTCCATGTGTTTTGTTACAGGACAGAACCCCCAGGATTTTAACAAGCAACTAAAGATCTAAGCAAGCATGTTTGGTGAGAGGTGCTCTGAAAGCTGGTCATTTCTGGTCTCTGCTGCTCACCACTAGCTGTTTATAGACTTCATTGCTAATGAAATGCTGACATTCCAGATAGTCATTCTTTCAGATAGGCAGTAGTGCCAACAATAGCAAGCTGGTAACTGATATTTAAAAGGAAATTAAGTCTGGAGATTTACAATTTGCTTTAATTTCTATCAGAGAGAAGATGGGCTGTTACACATGCAGGCAGAAGAGAATAGAAGAGAAAGCAGTAGTATATACAGTGACTAGAGAGGATAGGTTAAATAAAGGCAGCTTATCCACCTTGTTATTTCTGACCCTTAGAAACCCCTCTGCAGTAAGTTATGCATAACATCCATCCTCAGGTCACTCCACCAACCAACTTACAATACTCATAAAGGCTTCAGGATCCAGAGCTCTCTCCATCCTTCTCAGTTCTTCTGAATAAGTAATTCCCTGAAACAAATATGTCACAGCAACAAACAGCCATATCTTCTCTCTGCAAAATTCAATATATTCATCTGTCAGTAGTCCTCCTCTGCACTTGCAATCCAGACAGGTTCTGTACTTTTCTGATGAGGAAAGTGCTGTCTAATAATGAATGGAGCCAGTCTGGTACTCCCTACTTTTTAATTAAATGGAACAAAGCTGACTTGAAACACCTATCTGAGGGTGTTGGGCAGCAACCTGGACTCTCTGCTAAGGTTTGGACTAGGATGTTGCTCTTGATCAAGGCAAAAGTATGAATGAATCCAAGAAAAGGAGCAAAGGTTCTGGAGAAATGAATTTCACTTATTCGTCTGAGAAGTAGACCACTTGCATTACCATGCCATGCATTTGATCTATAGGTGAATTTGGAAACATTTCTGGCTAACTCTGGGAAACACAGAGTTATTGGGTAACTCGTAAGTTAACATTGTCACAGTGGAGATTTCAAAGTGCAGATAAACAAGCTGTTGGATACTTAGCAGAAAAAAAGCAAGAACAATTGAAAATAAAAAAATGTAATATTTATCACTTAATTAAAAACTTAGGAACCTAAATAAAGCAGTTCTTTATAGTTACCTAGCAAAATTTATACAAACCTCCTCAATGACAAAATTAATCCACTCTATGGGATGAGGAGGGAGAACGGAAAAGAAAGCTTTGCTAATTGTAATGCTCGGTAGAGACTGAGTTCAGGGACATCCAGTTTTGTTGAGCAAAAAAGGAACAAAAAACTTGGGAGGTAGCTATTCTGCTTAGATGCACATATAGCAGCTCCACTGTCTGTGAAGACCTACATACGCTTAGTTCAAAGAAAATGCAGAGTTTGCATTAGCATCTTTTCTACACTATATAATCCCCCAGAGGCCACACCTATACTGCTGTTGTCTCAGTGACAGATTTTTCAGTCAGACTGATTCAGCCAAAAAATCTATTGCATTTATTGTTTCCCTAATCGAGAAGACTTTTAAACTATTTTTCCCCAAAAAAATACGATAGCATTTTTTTTTTCTTCTCACAGAACAATTTATGTACCAACTTCCTAGCACTACATTCTGGTGCAATCTGTGTGTTGAAAATACTTAGCTCCTTTTGTAGAAAAAGGGACATTTAGAAACCTTTGTTTTACTGAGCTAGCATCCTTTCTTTTGGTTTGAAGCCACCACTTTCTGATTCCCTCCCTTGTCATCTTCCCATACTTCGTCAGCTAACCCAGAGTTACCTAAATTCAGGCTAGGTGAGCCAGGCCTGAATCTCTATAGCCAAAAGGAATCTTTCAAGAAATAAGCACATTTTCACCTACTTACAAGCAAAACAACACAACAAAATACATTTGTTCCCAAATAGTAAAGCAACTCTTCGAGCTCAGGTTTGATACCATCTTGTGCATCTCCCATGAAGCCTTCACCAGTTTTGGATCATAAATAAATCAAAGCATTACTAACCTTGTGCCTGAAGTCATGTGTTTGGCTGAGCAGCTGTGGCTGCAGAAGAATGAAGACTCAATTCCTGGCTGTTTGGAAGCGATGCTGGCAATGAAAGGATGGTCATGCACTGTTTTTTTCCCCAATCATACAGCAACTTGACAATAAGCCTCTATTTCTTTCCCACTCCCCATTCCTTCTACTATCACTTCAGCTTTTTACTAATGCAGCACCAGAGAGGTGACTCCTTTTATTCCGAAACCTCATGCTTTTCAGCTCCTTAGCCACCACAGCTATAACAAGGCTCTTCTACTATCACAGACTGCTGGATTTTTAAGGAGAATACCAGCCTCTGTAGAGTGGCACAGCAGGATCAGGAATTTTGAAAACAAATATATTCATAGATATACCTTATCATCCCTAATGAAATTGTCAATAGACATGCAACAATTTTCTCTTTTAGTAGCAACCTACCAATTCCAGCTTCTCATGTTATCTGGAAAGGAAGGAAGGAAGTCTGATACCTCTACAGATGTTACTGCACATATTCTTTTATTTTTTGTTTTTGTTGCTGTTTCATAATTCTGTTCTGTTGCTGTTCCATAATTCTACATTGTTGCTGGAATGGTTTCAGGAGATTTTCCTCCATTTATATTTAATCACTTACATAGCCATAGAATTGAATGGATATTTCCTAAATGAATGGTTATGAAACCAGAAGGCTTTTCCATGATCTGTATGTTCTAAGAAAACATTGCTGAGATGGGCACATGTGTGTTAATGGTCTCGAGCATACTCTGAGTGGGCCAGAATTGTTCAGCAGTGGAAATTAAGTAGGCCTGAATAGAGAGTTCACAAGTCCTTTTTAAGGCATTCAGGACAGGGACTTTTTAGGTCTCTTTTGTGGAGCTCAAACCCAGTGTAGCCGTGTTCCACCATGTGGGGTGTCCTCACCACAACCACACAAATGGTAGGTTTTTCATTCTGCATGTTCCAGGTATTTTTAAATCTTGAAACTAATTATTCTTTCTTGTTCAGTTCCCAATTTTTGTTCCTCCAAATATTCTTTCTGTCTCACAGATACTGTTCATCCACATAGAAGAGATCAGCATAAACACTGAGATGAACATTGACCAAGGTTTGAGCAGGATTTGACATTTCTATTTATATTATAGCTTGCATGCTTTCTTCTTGCAGTACTGCCTGTGGTTAGGATCAGAAATATTTAATATATCCTCAGAAGTTATTTTCTTTAATATTTACAGATCAGAAAGAAATATGAAAGAAAATCTCAGGAGAAGACCTGTTCCTACAAGGCTTGTTATCAGGCCTTCAAAGAGAAATAGAAACATCTGAGTTCAGTTTCTGGCAGGGAATTAGGAGAGGAAATGATTTTCAAAGAGCTGGTTTAGAACATGGAGTGTTTTCAAATATTGATTCTACACATGGGATGGGATGTTTTTCTGAATCTTCTCATTATTTCCTTTAAATACTCCAAGTTCTTTCATCTTTCCTGTAAGAAAAGCAGGTTTGCCTCTTTTTAAAGTCTCAGTGTCTTTTGAAGCTCGACAAGAATTTCATGAGTGAACTGTTAAAATGTGTACTTGCCTTTGAGTACCTCATGCTATTCTAAGTCATTCAGATGTGCTATTAACTTGCTGTGAACAAGGACATCTTCATTCTTTAGTGCAAAGCAATGCTTCAATAACAAAAAACTCACTAAAACATTGCATAAACACAGCATAACACCATAAATACCAAATGACTGGGTGAAGTCCTTGCAGGTCATTGGCAGTATGTATTTGAAGGGCATGTTTGAGATGGGCAAAGAAGGTGAACTAGGGTGAGTGTTGGGCTGATTTTTTTAAAAACAGACATGCACACTCTGTTGTAAATTTCAGGTTTCAGTGGAAGTTACCCTATAATCAGGTATGGAATTCAGTGGAAATGCTTAAAGGTTGAGATGTTGCTGTCAGAGTTGTGGCTGCATCTTCACAAGTGTGGTCGTATGTAAATGAACTTTAAACTGGTCAGTCTACGTGCCCTTATATAAATAAGTGCCTGTATATAAATTGCTCACTACATGCTCAGTTTACGAAACCTCAACTCTTTCCAGTGCTTTTTATGGATAACCCCCCATCAATGTACAGAATATAATCCCTAGAATTTTTGTGTTTTCTGTAAACTCTTTGCTCTCCCCATTCCTTCCTGCTGCAGGAATTGGACCTGGCTCTGGAAAAGACTTAGGAATGGAAGATATTTTTATACAGCTGAATATAGCAGTTCATCATGGCTCAAATATGTCCTTTTGGCTTCTTCATGCAGCTAGTGAACGTAGTTATCAGAAATGTTTGGCTATTTTAAGTATGTTAAGGAGGGCCTTTAAGGAGTGGTATGCTTTATTGAGAGACAGACTTGTTTTTGTGAAAGTTGCCGTCCAGGAGTCTCCAAGGGAACACATAGCAGCAGAAACAGAAGGATCCCCTTGTGTACTCATATGGCTTTAAAAACATTTCATGTCATAATGGTGTAAACAGATGCGTCCTGAGAGCGAGAAAAACACTGAGAACTAAGCACAGGGCCTAACAGTGTGATCTCCACTGAATCCCTGGGATAATACCTGGTACCCAGCAGCATGCAACAACTGCCTCGGCCACCCACCCCATGGTGTTGCCTTGGCTGGAGTGCTGTTGGCCCCTAGCAGAGGCATGTTTGGGGAGTGAAGGCAGACCCTCCCTATTCAGCAGTGAACCCTGCATCTCCAAACTGTGAAGGAACTGCTCTCAGTGGAGTCCATACACACAGACAGAAGTGCAGAAGCATAAAGCACTAGTGAGAACAGGCACTGCTTGGGTGAGAGATCCTTCTCAGTTCTGTCAGGCCTGCAAAAATATTTCTGGTGGTCATCATCAAGGTCCGTGGGCTTGCCTGGGGATTACCAGCAGCTGGGCTGAGTGGCACAGTATTTGTAAGTTATGAGTAAGGTAGCTCTGAGTTGGCACTTAGATAATTATGAACCTTTCACGTGACAAAGGTAAAGTAGGAAGTGTCAAAAGGAATGGCTCACGAGGGACAGAGAGGGCTTCATGTCTGTCTGTGTTGCTCACTCTGCTGATGCCTTGTCTGGAAGTGTCCCAGGCGGCGTTGCCCTCCTGCTCACGTGCCAGCCACCCATAGAAGGGACAGCTTGCATGTGAAAAGCTCAGCACCAGCCTCTCTGTTAACTTATCCAAGGGAAATACAACTTGTGTAAAGAGCAATTATTTCCACAGTGCCTTCTGGCTGATGCTGAAGTTTGTGAAACGTATGCAAGCCGAGATTTCTTCACCTCCAAGGGCGGATGAAGTCTGTGTTGCAATTTATGAACTTTGCATTGTTCAAATTGTTTTGCCTCACCATCTGTAGATAATTATTTTTATATCCTGCTAATTTCGTAGTAATGTATAGAGCAGTATCTAGTCACCCCCACAGTGACAAGATATCCATTATATTAACTATAATCAGAGAAGAAAGGGATTTCCACCTCTGCCTACACATGTGGAAAGCTGAAAAGTATGTATGCTGTATTTGTCTTGCACTGTTGCTAAATGAAAGTCTTGGGAGCGTGAATTGAATTCCTCTGGCAGAACTGGGACCAGTATGAGCACGAAGCACACTTTGCACTCAGTGTGCAACAGCGTCCTGGTGAGCACAGGCCATTGAGCACTGCTAAGCACAGACCAAAGAAATCTCTGGTCAGCTTCATGTTGCCATCAGCTGGACCTACCCAGCTACTTTTAGGGGTCAAAGGGACTGTGGCAGAGTGACTTGGGTTTTGGTTAATCCTAAGAATTAAAGTAATGGGTTTGCTCTGGGAAAGAAGGAGGGTGCTGGGGGGTTAGAGACAGCATCACAAAACCTCTGTCCTCCATTCAAACTGGGATTTTTGCATTTCTGTAACTGGGTCAAGTGGAGGCTGCGTTAGCAGCAGCCCAGAGTGGGCTGGGACCCCTGTCTCTCTTCCCATGAACACCTTTCTCCTTGCCTTCTTTCTGCTGGAAAATTCACATCAAATATGAATTCCACTACTAATCATCTTCATCATGGTTTGCTCATTCTTTTCATGCATTTAAACCAACTTCCCCCTAACTTCTGCTAAGACATCAGGTTAAATAATCACAGACCTGTCTTTCCAAATTGTAAACCACTTATTTTTTCACTTGTACCCTTATACATGGTAGGAATTTATTTTGAAACAGCAAAGGTTTCACTGACTCATAGATCTGATCCATTTTCTTTAAAAAATGAAGATGCTGTTACCAATAAAAACTAATGGTTTGCTCTGAGCATCAATATTAATTTTCTCACATGAAATAATCTAAGGTAAATAATAAAAAATGAAATACACGGTAATTATAAAATTAAGATGATTACTTTGTACTTAGGACGTAGAATACTGTTTTGATCTTTTGTAAGGGAAAAGGAACATTATCAAAGTATTTTAACCTTAGCTATAGAAATGCACTGTAAATAGCAAAGCTGCTTATCAAATATAGTCTGTGTTTTCTCCCTTATAAAGACAAAATTTTCCTGCTGACCCCAAAGTGATACTTTTCCAAACCAAATGAAGAACCTACGTGTTCTATTTTACTTATGTCAACAAAATGTTTCATACTCTAGCTACGTGAAGGAAGCTAACTTCTAAAATGTTAGTGCCAACACATAGTTCCACAACATTGCACAGAGGACAAATGAAACTTACAGATCTCTTTCAAGCTCTGCTCCACTGGATGTTGCACTAGACATCATAAGTTTTCATTAGACAAGGGAGAATTCTTTCATTAAAACAAACAATATCAGACAAGGGCATAACACTTACCATCCCAAAAGAAATCCATGTCTTTTTGATGATCAGGTTGACCTCTTTGCTTTGGAAACATTTTGTGATGGGTCTTGAGGCAGGAAGATCCCTTTGCAGAGGGGTGTCGTGGCTGTTTCACTCCCCTAGAGCAGGTAGTACTGGCCATCTGAAAAGCAGTCAGTTCCCAAGGTCTGTGTCAGAGGCCACTGTGTCCCTCTCTGCTAGTGGGACTGTCAATCTGCAGGGGAGAGGCTCCAATATCAGAGGAGAACAGGTCTGAAAAGCTGATAATTTGTATTTTCCTTTTGAAAACCAAGAGGACAACTAGCCAGGTCCTCACTGTCCAAGCTGTGGTGTGGTGATCCTCAGGCTGATTCTGGTCTGAGCTGGCAGCAGCCCTACAGAGCCCCAAAGGGGTACCAGCTAAGAGCTGGCCCTGGCAGCATCACTTTTAGGGTCTTTATCCCTTGCACTGTGCCTTGTCCCTTAGCTGGCAAAGCTGGGCTGACATGTCCCTGCTGCAGCACTGCCCAGCCAAATCAGTCAGCTCTTGTTGTATTCACAGCCTTGCTCAGGTCATCCTGACATCTTGAAATAACTGTCTGGTGTCCATGTCTAACGACTCACTTGCCACTCACTGCTGTTATTCGATCTTCTCAAGTAATTCTGATCTCCAGGGCTTTTGTTTCCTTCCTGTGCTTCAGCCAGCACCTCCAATCAGGAGGATTTTGTGCATGAACTGTCCCTGCTACATGTCTGAACAGCTTCTAAGCTGCAATCTTTTTAATCTGAATGAATATTCAAATAAGTAAATGAAAATTGTGGCTGAAATCCTTCCTTTTATGCCCTAAGCAATGTCAGATTTTTTTTCCTATAAATCATAAATCATGTCCTAATTACAAGTTGTACTGAAAGAGACTTAAGAGAATGGATTACTGGAGATAAAAATGTTGGTTTTTTGCCTTGAGAAAAAGAAAATATCTTAAAAAAATATTTAAACAAAATTTTAACAGGCAGGTAAATTCTTGCAGTTAGCAATTCTTTAAAAATTTAATTCTATCCTATCGGAATTCTTTTTTGTTTCATAAATTGTTCCCCGAGCAGTAGATGAAGCCCACCCTGGTTTCCTGTCATTTTGTACCTTACAGTTGATCGCAGGCTCCAGTCAAATATTTGGGGTATCTCTCTTGCTCTTCCTCTTCTAATTTCCTAATCATGCTTCAGTCTTTACTGGTCAGGCCACTTGCAATCTTTCTCGTCTAGTTAATCAAGTTTTTGTTATCAAACAATTATTTTGTGGAAGACTATGCTGAAAACCAGGGAACATGCCGACAAACATACGGTTCTCCTGAACGTTGTTCCCCTAGGAAGGCAGTTGAACCATCTTCCCTTAAGCCTTTGAAAAAAATCACTGTACTCTTCTATACTCCTGCTGCATTGCTGATCTTCATGTTTTGCAAACGGATTGTGGCATTGCAAAACAGAATTATTTTTTTAGACTAGTATAATTTTCAAATAATGAAGACAAGCACAAGTACTTTTAATAAATTAGTTATTCGGATATTATGGACCTTCTGCAATCAGACTCATCCTTAAACTTATGGACAATGTACAGTGCCAAATTTGTATGTGATGCATATACTGGGTACCTGCCTTTTTAGTTTCATAAAGAAGCATTTGTTTCCACAGAAGGCATTGGATTAGGAGGCATCCTGAAGTTAGTGCCACTGTTATCTGCATGGCTGTGCATGGTTCAATTTTAGCAAGGGAGAAACTGAAATAAGACCAGTTCAGAGAAAATGGGGTCCACCCAAAAAATGGATGGGAGTTCGCAGTCTCCAAGGATCTTGGCATGTACACGGAATCATCACCATTTTGTGTACTGTGAATTCTCACCTGGCATGTTCAGCACCCTGGAGGTTGTTCCAGATTGTGCAGAAGTGAACCACATCTCCATACCAAGTTCTAGCAAGGGACATTGAGGAGGCCATTGGGATTATCTGTGGAAGGAGAGAGCCTTGCCTTCCCCACTGCAGGATTGCTAAAATCAGCAGATCTCCCACATGATGCCTTCCCTAATGCGCGATGCTGCTGCTGGTGCCAGGGAGGGGGAGCAGCATGAGGGGCAGGTCAGCTCTGAGATGGCTTCTGTGACAACTGGCCTATAATTTTCACTTGGGACTGCTGAGAATTACAGCCTTGGATTTCATTTATTAGAAATTTAAATCAAAGCCAGGGCTGGATAATTCCTTAAGGAAAATTGACTTCTCTATGTGGTACACCAGCCGTCAGCTACCAGTGGGTAAAATCATAAATACAGGGTGTATGTGCACACAGGGTGTGCTCATGCAATCCTCTGCTCACAATACCTATTTTTGCCTCACCTCAGAGGGAATTTTGGGGAAAATGTGTTTTTGCAGAATCACAGAATTTCAGGCACTAATCTCCCTGCTTTTTCCCTTTTTCTTTAATCCTTGGCCACTATTACCTGTAGAACACTGGACAAAGAGTGGAGTGTAGCAAAAGAAGGGGTTATTCGACACACCAGTAATCAGATCCTGGATCCATCAGCAAGAAGTAACCAATGGGCTTCAGTGTCATTTCAGATGTGCTTGAGAACTGTGCCTGGCTCTGGGACTCAGCTCAGGCTTTGTATGTAGTCTTTTTGGCTGAACCAGTTTCTTGCTGGATCATATCTGGACTGTGTTTTATCTTAATCTACTAAAGATTGCTTTATTTACAAAACTTTAAGTAAATAATGAAGACTGGATTTTCAGGTAACCTTCTCTTGGTTTATGCAAAGCAACAGCCAGACTCTCAGGTGAAGAAGAAATGTTCCATCTGTGATGAGTGATGGGCACAAGTTGTTTAAAATCCTGAACATCCGTTGTCTGCAAAATTTACACTGTATGTAGCTGAACATTACAGGGGAATAAAAGGATGAAAAAAGCGATCATTTATGAGAGGAATTCTAAACATTTTCCCTTTCCCAGGAGATGCAGACTAGCAAGTTCTGTGCATTCAAAGCCACAAACTCTCCAGGATCAGCAGGTACTCCCAGTTCTCAGGATTTTTCTCTGTGACTGAGGCATCCCTTTGAATAGGAGCTCAGTGTCTGATATCCTCACATGATTCCAGGAGTAGCAATCTTTATGGAAATACTGACCAATCTTGCAATAAAATCTTAGTAATCTCATTAATTTATAACATAATTATAATTTAAATTGTGGTTTTTCATAGCTGTGACAAGCCTGGGAATTATTAGTATGATTTTATCTGGTTTGATATAATCCTTAGACAGAATACTTGAGTAGATAATCTCATTGTTTTTTATCCAGTCCTTTGATGTTGTGCAGGTTAGAGGGTTTTGGTTCATTTGTTTGTTTTTCCTGCTACTGATACATTCTGTTTTGGTATTTACTCTGGTGGTGAGGCTACTTTACACCATTAGAACTTTTCTAGTCATGGTATATTTTCTTATTTGCAACAGACTGGCTTGCAGAAATCTGTCCAACACAGAGTGTGTGTGTACTCATGCTGCAGAGGTTAGCTCTGTTAGCATGTGAATCCCAGAGGGTTTGCTGCCTTTGAAACATCAAATGCACAGAGCATCAGGTACCCAGTGTGCACACATGCAGTTCTGTTTGAGAAATCCCAGTCAGAAATAGTGTCGCTGCACCTAACTGGAGACAATCACCCTGATATTTCCCATCAAAGCAACGTGGATTTACGCAAGTGACACAAAGTGAAATATCAGGCTCTTATTATGCAATGCACAGTCTTGTTTATTATTAATAGAGAGGGGTGATCATTTAAGATGAACCTGGTTTGCTAAATACAATCATAACATGGAAAGGTGTGGCGTCTCCTGGATGAGCTGAGGAGAAGCTGGTTATCTCCAGTCATGGTGCTTTAAGAAGGTGCCATTCCCACACACACTCTGGCATGCCATGGCTCACTGTGCCATGCACTGACCTCCCTCTGCTCGGGGAGGTCATGCACATTGTCCTGCTGCTCCTGCCAAAAAACCACATAGTGATGCTGCAACAGTAGAGTATTGCACAATGTTCAAGCCATCTCAGGATTAAAAAGGTGATGGATAAGTTGTGCAGGGCAACTAATCATCACGTACCCATGTTCGTTTGTGTTTGCTATATATTTGCTTTTTTTTTGTCTGCCTTCTGGTCTTTGAAGGGGAAAGAGACACTCCTAATATGTGTGGCAATTTCAGTTCCAAATTCAACTATATATTGCCATACTTCTGCTCAAGGAGAAGGAAAAAAAATCTCCATTTACCCTCTCCTGCTTTCCAAGCATGTCCATTTATGAGTGATTCATCCAGGGCAAAGTATATTTATAGACTTGTGAACTCAGAGGTTTGTTAAAGTTTCTCATGACTACTTTGAATAAATCAGATTTAAAACATTATTAAATAGATCAAATGGAATATAAACCACAGTAGTAAAACAGAGAGACTACTTGGCTTCAGTTCTTAACAGCTGTTCTGCACAGGTATTGAGCCATGTACATACCTACTCAGCTTCACAAGAAAGCTTGTCATAGATGTCAAACTTTTCCTTAAAAGGACAGAAAAAAGGCAAAATGCTATTAATAAAATAATCTTTCATCTTAGTAACTACAACATTAAAATAATTGTAAAAATGATTAATGTTTTCAGAAATATGATTTAACTTGTAATTTCTAATTACTGTTAAGTAAAAGCTCTGTAAAACTTGATTAACAATTATCATTGATAATTGTTGCTGATTTTCTACTTGAGATTAGCTTTGACTGAATTCTGTTCAACTTGTAATTTTGACTGTGCATGCCTGAGATGTAAAATCTTTTTAATAAGAAAAAACACCCATCTGAATGGCTGATCTGAATGCCAGTAACATGTGAGTTAGAGTCCTATAAAAAAGGTTTAAGACATTTCTCAATGTGATTTTTCTTACACTTTTGTTTTTAATTGTTTTGAAGAAAACACTTTTGTTTATAATTGTTTTATAGCCTTAGCTGGTTGTGCAGCAGTTATTTGAATAATTACTTTTTCAATAAAATTATTGAGTAACAAAGCTCAGCTTGTGCATAGCAATTCTCAGTCCAGAGTGTCTGCATGAGCATTTCACAGGTGACACAAGAGTTTTCACAACTATAAGCAAGTAACAAGAAAGAAGAGAGTCTGTCCAGCATGGCACACAGGACATTGTTTTGGGGCAGAACCAGCACAGTGGCTGCAATAGCATTTCCATGGCAATATAATTCCATGCGTTATTTTTTCCTTCGCCTTTTCAGGTAGTTTGTCTCACATGGTCTGTCATGGTACCCTGTCTAGATACACAATATTGATGGGGTAATTCATACCTGTGGCACAGTTTCAGGATGAGCAGTGCTGAAATTAATGGGTTTGAAGCATTCTTAATTGTAGCTGTGGGACATAAAGCAAAAAATATTTTGCCATTTTGTACCAGCTTTTCCATGGTTGAAAGTGCTATGTAAGTGGAAAACAAAAAGACATGGTATTTTGATTTAGAAGGAATCAGTTTGAATAAGGAAATGTTTGTGTCTGTGATTACTAGTTGGAAGTGAAGAAAACATGAAACAATGAGGTTGATAAAATGATTATAGCATAAATGCAGTATTTTAGTACTGGATAAGAGCCAGGAAAAGTAATGACAAAAGCAGAGCCTTCTACATTTCCAAACCAGTCAGCAGGAATTTGTTTGCAATTTCCTTCTTAGGGCACTTCCATGAGATGTTGACAGTGAGATTGTCATACTTTTTACACTGTCACAACATGTAGTCCCAATGTCAAACACGTAACATATCTATGCAGAAGAAGACACTGAATTTCCATTTCTGCAGCTGATGATTTCTTCTGAGCTTGCAGAGCTTGCAGGAGAAACAGATGCAAAGATGGAATAATAATTAATTAGAGAGGAGTAAGATGAAGTTCACTTTGCTGCTTGGGCCTGGGTTTTTGAGGGGAAGGTGCTGCTAAAGGGTGCAATTTCCTTCTCAAGTCCAATCCCCCACTTCTCATATCAAGCTTCCTTGCCACCCTGCTGCAAAGTTATATATGCAGAAAAGGGTTGGGGACTGTTTCCTCAACAGACATAAAAGTAAAAGAAGTAATAAAGAATCCAGAGCATGTCTCCCCACCTTGAAAGGGAGAAATGTATTGCTACTATATCAAATTCAAAAGTCCTATAACTACACCAAATTCCCCCAGAGAATTCTACTTGATTGTGGCTTAGAGAGTAGCCAGTGTAGAAGAGCTTCTTCCACTCCGTTTTGTACACAATAAAACTTTTTTGTGTTCTTCTGCTTTCTCATGATATTGAAGGAAGTAATGCAGTCTAGCAAAAACATTACCGAAAAAAACAATTTTTTTTTTTTTTTTTTTTTTTTTTTTTTTTTTTGGTGGCACAAGTGTTTTTTTTATTAATAAGGGTTTTTCTTAACATACTGCATCAGCAAGCATCAAGAGTTGGAAGGTGAGGTTTGCCAAAAAAACCTGGAAAAACATAAGTTAACTAGGGCTGCCATATAATCTCTCTTTGCTGAGCACATCCCCTGTGTCTGCTTCCTTCTTTCCTTCTAGGCACAATTTGGTAGATGTCCACCCCCTCTGCAGTGTTGAACGCCTCACCCAAAACTGCAGCTGCAAGTGCGTCTCTCCAGTGGGAGCAGCTGGGGAGCTGGGTGCCAGCAGGAGGCTGGGGGCTGGCAAGCAAGGGTGGGCATCTGGGTGAGTACCAAACCCAGCTACTCTTACAGAGGAGTTTTGGAGAGGGAGGGGCAGGAGGGAACTGTGCAATCATGTCACAGTGCATGTAATTTTGTTTAGCGTGACTTGATCAAGACAATATTTCCTTTTAAATAGTGCTCTGGAGGGGAAATTTTGGGGTGAAGAAGGGGCTGGGCAGAAGGAAGAGATGAGAGTGGGATGGGGATTAGTGTTAAGATGCTGTTCACAACTTCCTCCTGAGCTGTCGAAAGTCCAGGATGTGATGAGGAGGAGTTGCCAATAAACATTACTCTTTTCTTTTTTTTCCTTTTTATTTACTTTTTTTTCCTGTCTGAAATATGGATTCCCTATTTAGTCTGTGATCCAAGGACCTGAGTTGGTTCCCTGGTGTTTTGCCTAGAGCCCCAAAACAAGATTCAGTAAAGTCACATGCTGAGTGAATGATTGCCTAGAATTAGAACCCAAGAGGCACCTCAATCACTCATTAGAATATAACTTAAGCAGTCATTTCACTAGTGGTATGCCAGCTGATATATGGTGGCTGGAAGTCATATTCCTGCTTTTGAATCATGCCAAGCAGACCAGGGAGCTGACAGCTCCAAGCAGCTTTGGGATCTAGTTTTGGTTCCTGTAACTTCCCACACAGCACAAAATGAAGGAGGCCAGCCAGAACAGAAACTCTATTTCTGGCCCAGCACATGGGAGAAACTCCTGACTGGGATTGGAGAAGGTACAGGGCTGAAGAGTGGTAGGGTTGCAGGTGTGTGAGCATGCAGAATTGGGAATCAAGTGGAGACAGGTCCTCTCCTGCATGTGGATATGACTCAATACTGAATTAGAAGCCACCAATGCCACTGATGCTGATACTGGTGTTTGCTGATGCAAGTGTTGCAGTTACAAGTTCAAGCAGGGCATTTCTGATTTTAATTACTGACACTGCAGAAAATGAAAACTTTTCTCTCCAAGTGTGCCTTACCCTCCTAACACTGCTGTTGTTTGGGTAAAACATTAATTTCCATGTTTTAAATATGGAACAGTGCTCAGAGAACCTGGGGACCAGAGTTCCTGTGGAGATTTAGGGATTCAGGGGGTGACCATCCAAATCCCTGGAGTGAGGTGGGAGCACTGTGGTGGGGCAAGTAGTGTGCCTGTCTCCAGGGCTCTGCAACAACTACTTGTGTACTGGAAGAAGACAGGAATTGTTACTGAAGCTTGCACTGAAATCTGGTTTTCCCGCATATAAAACTTAAAATGGAGTAACTGCTTGCAACATACCAGTTCACTACATTTTGATGGGGGCTGTCAAGTAGCACTGTTGAGTGTTTCCACTTCACATGTACATGAAAAGCAGACACATTTTTCCTCATTTAGGGGAACCTTTGGTTGAAATTTTGAAGGAAACAATTTCTGTCAGGATTACCTCACAGAGTTTTACCTTACCCATATATTTCTTTCGGATGATACATCTCATTTCTTTTCAGTATGTGAATCCACAGGAGTTTATAGCTTTATGCACCCTAACTCAGTGGATTAATCTCAATGGACCAGCTGAGTAATGAGTTTTTGCAATTCAGGCAAAAATTACATAGCAGAGTTCATGTAGTGGTGTGTGGACTTACAGTTTAGGCAGCTCATATTCAGATACTGTCCACTGCAAAGTTAATAGCATCAAGTTCTCCCTCTTTTTCTTTCCCTGCAATTACCATGCATATATGAAAGCTTTTCTCATACAGACCCCCCACAGCCCTCTACAGCATCTCTGGTGCTTGCAGGAGCCCCTGGGACGGCTCTCACAGCTTGATGTAGGGAGTGGGGCCAACAGAGAAGTGCACACCTGAGTGAATAATATCTGAGGCCTCTGCAAAGTCATCTGACACCCCCTGAAGCTGAACATTTCCTCTGCACTGAGTTTAAAGAAAGCCTGAGGCTTTGTTTCTTTAAGTAGTTGAGCTGCTGTAACAGCCTGCTGCCTCTGAAAGAGGTTCTTTTATCCCCCATCCCCTCCATTTGTGGCTGGCCCTCCCTGAACTTATTTGGCTCATTACCCAAGAAGATAGCCACCTGCTTTCTTTTTCCTAATTACTGTTCCTCTGGCCTAACAGGTCTGTATGCTGATGGAACTGGAGGATGGCACCAGGCGTGGGATGGGTGGTGAGGAGCAGCGAGGGGGATGTACAAACGGACTCCTTGGCAGGGAGAACCTGGGAAGCAACTCAGGTGCTGTTCGAGGCGCAGCTTGTCTGCCTCCGAAGGAGCAGCCACTCCCCCAGCACAGATGCAGGCTCTTGGCAGACTCCAGGGTGAGTCAGCCATGGACCTTAACTGAACAGGCAATTTAATACCGCAGACAATACAAGAAACTTTTTTTTCCCAGCCTTTATCTCCTGAGCCAACTAGCTGTGGGGTTGGAGAAGAGCCAGGCCAACACAAGAAAAGCAACCAGGTCCAATGCTGGCTCTATGAAGCCTGATAGAACACCTCACCTGTAGCTTCCTCCAGTCCTGGTTCTGAAGGGAAACTTACAACAATCTTTTAAAAGATGAACCTAAGACTGGAAACCTAATTGTGCAGACTCTAACAACTGCAAACTCATTTTAAGCACTTCACAGACCAATGAAATTTGCTCCCTACACCCTTCACGGTGCCAAAGGTGCTGTCACCGCGTTGCTTTGCCCCTTGCCAGCTGCCCTGCTGCCCCACAGGTACAAATTGTGAGGCTGCCTGATTTGAGTAAGGGCTGAAGGATTAAATTTGTGGCACAGCAACTGTTCCCACACAGGCTGCCCAGGAGCTTTGTTGAGGGCTAGAGAAGAGTCTGCAGTAATACAGTCTTTCTCTTGTCAGCAGATTGCTCGATATATTGGCAGCAGTGCCTTTTCAAGAAGTTTATCTCCCTGTGTGCAATTAATTATGTTCAAAGAAGAGCCTTGGAGGATGCAGAAAACTGACTTTGCTAATGAGAGTGACTCTAATTGCAGAGCAAATGTGTGGTCAGGCTGGGGAGTTAGCTCCAAGCACAGCCCTTTTGGGCAGAGCTGGCCAGGGTGGCTATCCTGTTAACATGGCTGGGTCAGGACCTTGGTTGGTGCAGGTATGTTTGTCATCAGCTTTAGAGGAAAATAGCTTTATTTTTTTATCCCCTAATGTGATGAATACACCAGGTTGAGGGTGAAACTGTGGTTGGATCCTGGGCTTGCTGCAATCAGTTGTGCAGTGTTAACTGAGTGCAATTCTCTGAAGATATTTTTACAGGTGCAAATCCACCCTAAAGGCACAACTATATGTGCCTCTTCCTCAGCACACCATGACAGGGTGGAAGGTTAATTTCTGCAGCCACAAAAAGGAGGTCTCTAAGTCAGATATCATGTTCAGAGCATATTGATACTAGCTATCATTTTAAATATTGGTGATGCAACAAAAAGCTTTTTGTCTATGTCTCGTTGTAGGACTGAGGAGTGTGTGTAACCCTTCATAAACTGCTCTTGTCAACAGTTTCATTATTAAACACAGACAGTCAAATATTGTGAGTCAATATCTTGCATCTTCTTCCTCATCCATATCACAAATTAGAAGTCACTTAAAAAGAATTTATTAAAAAGTAGCACTGGTTTCTTATCTCAATTGCCTTCTGATTACACTTTGACCTACCATACTTTCCAAAATGGACATGATGATTGCCACTTGGAGAGCTGAGATCTTAAATAGAAGAAATAATGCATTTACAAGAAAAACAGCCAGTTTATCTGGCTTCTACCTTATAAATAGTCTAGCAGGTCCCAGGAACCTTCTCTAATTACCATCACTTCCCTCCAGTGCTGTGTGTCTGAGCTGAGAGCAGTTACAGGTTTTCTTCCCAACAACAGTGACAGTGTGGCTTCATGTCACATGTCCAAGGGAACCCAGCCACCTGAGCTCTTCCCACACATCCTCAGGTGGAAAAGACAAAGGAATAAGTTCAATAGGAGGGAAATGCCTGATTATAATTGAATGGTCCTCAAAAGGCAGAAATTATGCTAGGATTAAGCCAGAGGTAAAGGCTTCAGGGAAGAGCTGGCATGGAAGAAACTGATGGGACAGTACGGTAATTTTATTATTGCCTTTGCCCTCTGGGGGCCATAATTACACACATTGGAGTTACACACAGTCTGCTGTGCCAGAGTGGTGCTGAACCTCAGGACCTGGGCTGCCATATCATCCCAAAGCTCTTCTCGTTCAAGGGGACTGTCCAAGTAGGGGACACCCGGAAGGCCTCTGCTCCTGCTTAGGTGTCCCCAAGGCCAGAGATGATTTCCCTGCTGGGCTCAGAGAGTGCCTGGGGAGGTACAGAGCAGGTGCTAGTGCCAGGGGTGTGCTTGGTCTCAGCCCACCTCCGAAATAATGTTTTGGATGTCTCCAGCTGCTGCAGTGGGTGCAGGTGCTGTGAGGGAACCTGCGGGCTGCAGCGCCCTGTGCTGAACGCGGCCCAGCCCTGAGCTCTGCGAGGTGCAGTGAGGGCCAGAGGGACGCAAGTGCCCCAGCAGAGGCTGCTCTGGGGCACGGCGCCCTCCCCTGCTCCTGCCTGTTGCTGCCAGAGGGGAGGAACACGCCGTGGCTGTGATGTCAGGCAGGAGCACCGCAGTGGTGTGTAGTGCTGGACAGGGGGTGGCACACGTGTGAGGCCATGGCAGCAGAAACCTCGCCGTGCTGGCACTACCCTGGCTGAACCACGGCCTGTCCCCTGGCCCTGCCACAAAGTGTGGGACCAGGCAGTGCAGGCAGCCCTTGGAGAGGGGGTGGCACCATTGTCACCCCGAAAGTATGGAAGGCAAAAAGAGCCACATCCTGGGGCCCTTTGGCTGCCGGAGCATCAGTTCCAGGGTAAAAGGTCTGTCCTGTCCTCATTTCTCCTGAGGGCTCAAAAGAGGCCAGCAGAGCTGAGAGGGGCGATGATGATGGGGCCATCAGGTGGGGTGAGGATGGGGGTTGTGTCCGATGTGGTCTCCTCAGCCTCACTCTCCACGTCCTCCAAGTTCTCGCTGACAGAGGGGATGATCTGCACCACCTTCTCCTGAAAGTGCACTTGCTTGCGAGGGACTGGCATGGCTGCTGGTTGGACAGGAGTTTCCGGAGCTGAGCTCCTGTCCTTGCTGCCCTTCAGGATGCTCTTCATATGGCCCAGAAGCGAGCGGTGCTGCTCCCTCTGGGCCCCGTGGAAGGTGTAGGTTTGCTCAGTGTCACCAATGATGGTTGGGGCTGCCTCAGTGGCTGAAGGGTCCACGTACTGGCCCGTCTGGGGATGTGTCTCTTTGTGCCCTGGGCTCTTCCTCCTCTTGCTCAGCAGGAAGTAGGCCAGGGCCGTGAGCACCAGCATGGACCCTGGGGACAAGACTATGTTGGCTGAGGACTGGAGCAAGTGGGAAGACTTTGCCAAGCAGTGCTTGGTCTGGCTAGCCCAGTGCCATCTGCCACCAGACCAACTCCCTGCTCATCCCCACCCTCACTGGCCCTTGACAGACCATGCTCCTCTTCCACCTGCACTACTCCCCACCCAAGCTTCTCACCAGGGATGGTGACATGCCAGACCAGGACGGGATGCAGGAAGCAAGCCACTGAGAGCAGCGTGTACCCCAGGAATTTCTGGAAGCTCCCTGGGCGTCTAGCTCGCTTCCAGCAGGCCTGTGCCAGGGATTCAGGCTTGTGACTGGGGAGAGAAAGAGAGGTCCTTGTGGGATGAGGCACCAAACATATGCCAAGAACATTTGGTCCTAACCATGACCCATCTAGATGTGCAGATCCTCACTCTGGTTTGCCAGGAGATGGGTGTGTTTTTCAGGGAAGGTAAACAAAGCCTGAACATCTCCTGTTGGGAGAAGAGCATCTGCCAGCAGCCAGCATCTCAACATCCCACTAATCAAGGACCTATTATTTGGAATAAGGTGTTGCCTCTAAGCTGTAAGGACTTTTGAGTTTATGCTAGAAGACAGCAGCAGTGGTCAGGCTCTGAAAAGGACAAAAGGATTGTCTACATTTTAACCTCTGTGCTGTCTCTGGAGGGAGCTGAAGCTCACCCTGGGGATCTGGCTCTTCTTTCAACCCTGGTACCTTGTGCCTACATACTGTGTTAAGCAGATGCTGAAGACCAGGGTTGGTTGTGCTGATGCTCAGGAAATTAGGGCACAAGCCTGGGTTAAAATACAGGTTTAAATGGCTGTGCACATGGACCCGTTTACTTCCCTCCTGTCTGAGTGCACTTGCCTTGGCATTAGGGGCAGAACCTTTGGTCTGGCACTTGCAGCTCCCCCAGATCTGGTGTTGCCTGTAAGGGGCAAGGTGCCTTAGGGAGGTCCCACCCTGGCTGGAGAGTAGTGGGCAGGGTCTACTCACGTGAAGCACATCTCCAGGAACAAACTGATAAAGAAGAAGCCTTCACAGACAGTAACTGCAACCCCTGAAAAACTGAAAGGTGGAGCTGTCAGGGGAGCAGGGCTGTGTTTGAATATGTTCTCCAGGTGGGCAGAAAGGGCACAGGGAACCAGAATTTACTATCCAGTTCTCAACACAGTCTATGTAGTGGGGTCTGGACACCCTCTGCTCATCTGGTTTGTGGAGGAAAACTCACAGCCCTTCCATCCCTGGCGAGTCAACTTGCAGCCAGTGTCACCTCTGGCCTGCCTGAGTCTGCAGTAGCATCTCTTTTTCTAACAGAAATAGCTTATTTGTCTGAAACCTCAACATGGAGATCTGAAATCCCCAAAGCCTTGGACACTGTTCCCTGCTGCTGTTGCTGTCTAGTCTGGTGATACATATGGTGGAGGGGTTGACCTTTCCATCCCTGCCAGCTCCGATTTCAAGGACAAAAATACTCACAGCAGATAGAAAGCCAGGCTTTTGAACTGTCCTCGTTGCAGAGTTTCTACGCCCACACCGATCAGCACTAGAAAGAGAAGGTAGGAAAGATGCTGACTGCAGGGTTCATTCCCAGTTCCCTCAGGTTAGTTCCCAGCTCCCAGGATAGATGCCCCCATTTCCCCAGGGGCTAGAGAGGCTGTTTCTCCCGTGCAGGCAGCATGTTAGGAGTGCCAGCACCAGTGATTCATGCTGACACACCAGTCCAGAAGAGTCAGAGCTGAGTGCTGCCCTTGACACACAGCCCTCAAACCCATTCCAGCTGCACCCCTACTACGGCAGCCTTGCCACTGCGTGGGCTGGGGAAAGGTGCTCTGGGAATACCAGTTGGCCTTGGACAGCTGGGGGAGGTGAGCAGCAGTGTTCTGTGACCCTTCCACCCTCTGCCATACTGCCACATCTCAGCTGCCACAGGGCCCACTGCCCCATCCCCCTCTGCCCAGGTCCCCCCAGTGCCTGCCAGCCCCACTCCCTTGCCCTCCCTGCTTGCCCAGGCTTGCTGCACCCAACATGTGTCTGCAGAGCAGGGGAAATGTGTCAGATGCCTTCTCCAAGGGCTGTAGCCATGGCATCAGGATCCTTTGCTAGCCAAACAGAAAAACATATAATGGGAGCAGGCAGATTAAAAACAGGGAATGAACGTTCTCTCAGTGCCCCAGCCAGTACAGAACACCAGGGAGTCAGTTTAAAGGGGATTAAGAGTATTAGCAAGGCTAAAATCTTCAATGGATTGGCCAATAGCTTCAAGGGACAGAAAATTTCCTTCAACATCCTTCAGTTCCCTTCAGGACTATTTCTAAAAGGGAGCAGAAATGTAATGCCTCACACCAGCTGCAGCAAGTTGCTCAGTGCATGCCAATTCACAGGTCATAAGTGCCAGCAGCATGAAGCTGAATGGAGTCCAGGTTTCATGGCCAGAGCATTGCCCTGGGCAATCTGTCTGCACCTGATGTCTCCACCCCTCGCTGAGCAGTCCCTACCGGGGCTCAGGAAGTTCACTACTGGTCCTGCTCAATGAACACTGGCCAAGGTTTGAGGTGCAGGTTGGATCCATCTCTCTGAGCTGTGGTTTGCCCCATCTGGAGAAGGGTACCAGGCTCCCAAACAAGGACACAGATTGGTGTCTATCCATAGGGCAGTGTAGGTCAATACCAAGGGTCAGCTTTCCCATCTGGGCTGAAAGAAATCCCTCTGTGTTTTCCCTGTGTCCCCTGCAGCTTCTGGCCCCTGTCAGCCAAGGGAACACTTGGGGCCCATGGGCCACCCTCCTACACTGCCTTTCCAGCCCTGAGCAGAGCACAGGGAAATCAGTCTCATCAGAGGGCTCTGAAGCTGCAAGAGCTGTGTAATCCTACACGCAAACTACTGTCTTTTACTATCTTGTGACTGAAGACCATTCTTTATAATCTTCCATACAAATGTGTAGTTCATTCATTCTCATTCATCTATTCATTCATTCATTCATTCATTCATTCCCTGTGGATGAATGCAGAATTCTACAGCTTGCTGTTAGCTCTAGCCACTGCTCTGGATGGGGAGATTTCCTCCTTTTGCACAGCTTCTGCTTTATCCACAAAGCTGTTTGGATGAAGAATCTGAAAGAAAAGAGCCGTTTCGAGGTGTTTGTTTGGACTAGTCACTGCCTTGATTTGGATCTTGTCCAAACCATGTGGCCAAAGGCACATGATTAGGAATTAAATGGTTGAAAGCATGAGAATTAAGAAATAAGTAGGAACTCTTTCCTAGATGCAAAAATCACAAGGCCTAGAATCGCTGAACCAGAGATGCTGCAAACACTGCAGCAAATCACAGGAATGTTTGACAACTCTTTGCTAACTTGCCAAAACACAAGTTAGCCATTTTCTGATACAAAGGAGATCCTGTAGCCTCACCATTGCAGAGAGCCATTTGACACTCCAAGATCCTGGGGGAAGGGGAGGTTTATATTATGTGGGTAACCTGTATTTACTAGCAGCATAAGGAGCTGGCCAGGCCTTCTCAGAATCAATTAGTGAGGCTGATGCACTCTCCCTTTCATAGATTTTTTTTCAAACAAAACCCATGGGAATTTCTTCTGCATGGTTTCCATTTCATGCAAAAGCCTCACACACCTCATCAGGCACTAAACGCTGCATCAAGCTGATTTCTTACTCCATTGAGACACACAGAGGAATAAAACACAGGCACATCCCATTCTTCACTGGCCTTTTGGGAAGGTCAGGTGATACTGGGAATGCACCACAGCTATGGAAAAGCACAGCGAGTTGTAGTGGAGCTCTCTATGCTCTGTGAGGCTCAGCAGACAGATAACTGCACTGCTCATTTAAAGAAAACTTAAAGAAAGATGTATAGATGCTGCAAAATAATGCAAAGAAAACATGCAGGAGAGAAAGATGATATTCCACTAACACACTTCTACATTGTAGACTACTTTCAATTTTTTTGTTCTAGTTTTAGTTTTCTCATGGCAACAAGCTCACATTTTCTCCCAGGAAGGTCTCTATGAGTTTCCTTGGAGTTTCAAGTGAGAATATGGCCAGCATGAGGTTCATGGGGGCCCAAGGGGATGGGGATAAAGAAACGAAGAGATCTGCATTTTCTGATTAAAGCTGTGTCCCATCTCCCACTGTTGCAGTATCATCATGACATGCACTTATCTACTGAGAGTTTATATAAACTCAGAGACTCAGATCTCTGCCTGTTATCAGTATCAGTCCTTTAAAGCACATTCCAGAGCCTCCATCACCCCAGCTGGGCTTTGTGTGTCTTTGGGAACCTGTGCATGCTTCAGCCGACCTGTGTGCTTTCTACTTTGTCCCTGGTTTGAGCAAAGTGTCTCTTCATGCCTGTCTGCAGCTGATAAAGGAAATACAAAGGAGGTCCTGCTGTGACTTACACTGCAGTGTCTGACTCTGAAATCCCTGGGGGTCTGAAACAGGAATCACAGGCACCACCTCAAGTCACCTCTCACCAGGAACCTCTGGTTCACCCCTCCAGCCTTTAGACAAATCAGGTCCTTTGATCTCTGCTTAACTGATGGGGAAACTGAGGCAAAGAGTGCTGCCTGTCCTGTCCTGTAACAGCTAGTCAGCAACAGTGCCAGAGTCAACCTTTGAGCCCTCTGCTTTAGCTGATTCCCCAAGTCCCACCTGGAGATGCTCCATGTGCATCCTCTTGAGTGAGACACTGTGTCTGACACTTGGCTCAAAACACCTGTGTTTCATCTGAAACCAAGCATTTGGGTGTGTCACCAAACCCAGAACACCCCGGTCCGGAGCAGCCCCTGGCAGCGGGTGAGAGGATGCAACTCACCAGGTAGCAGGTAGGTGAATTTATGATGTTTGTACTGCAGCTATAACCTGAACTGCTCCGAGCTGCTCCCTAACAAGTTGCTAGAGAGGCAGAACAGTGCTTTTATAGTAACTATGTCAGGATGGCTGGAATGGAACCTCTCTGTTCTGCCTGGCATAGGACATTTCACTGTGCACACTACCAGGAGCTCCTCCTTCATCTTCACATCCCACAGTTTTGCACAGCCATGAGTATTTTGCTTTTCAGTTTCATTCATATCTTGCCTATGCCTATGTCTGTTTTAGAAGAATACAGTTTAATTTTATTTTCTTCTGTGTGTGTGTGCTTTCGCTTGCCCTCCGAATGTTGGTTCTTCCTTTCTGATGTCTCACTGTGCCTCCCACAGCATTTGGAAAGAGCCTGGCCAGGCACTCAGCACTCGCCCACCCTGGGTCCCAAAGCAAAAGTGAGCAAGTTTCCTTGCCTCCCTCATAGGATGTGGCTGTGACTGCAGCTGGCCAAAGGCAGGGAGGAAGCCTGGAGGTCCCGACACCCACTCAATGCCTTTTAGTGCCAAAGACAAAGAGAATTTGCTCTTACCTGCTGCAGTGGAGATGCCCAGCAGTCGGCAGGTATACTCCAGGGCACTCCAAAATGCCTTGTGCTGCATAGTGAAGAGATGAAGACTGTGGGACAGCCAGGCAGAAACTCCTCTTCAGAGCCCCCACCTCACGTGTAGCCCAGCAGCTCCCAGAAACAGGCAGAGTCTCTCGCTCCCTGGACTGAGTGACCTTCCTGGAGGAAAGGGCAGTGCATGCAGGACTGGCCACCTCCACAGGGCCTCCCAGGGGAGGGTGGTCGGAGAATGAGCTGCCACCCCAGGGAACCGGTCAGCGCTGCTTCCTGCAGCTCCCGTGGTGGCTACGGAGACCTGGACTTTTCCTGCTTGCCGCTTGCTCCTTGTCGGCCCGGAGTGATTAATGATTGGTAAGGCAGGGGTGCGGCTTTGGGAGCATTTGTACCCCAAGTGCATGAGTGCACGGCCTTCCCTGCTCCTGAGGTGGAGGCTCTGGAAGCCCAAGCTGATTAAATGAATGTGAAGTCATTAGTGCTGTGCAGCTCCCGGCAGGTTAACCATTTGTGAGGATGACGATGTTTGCTCTTGGCAAGAGAGCAGCACGTTTCTGGCAAGTCACGAGGGCACCCCAGGCTCACTGCTTCTTGCAGCTGAGCCCCCAGCCACGGCTGCTGCTCACCATCCAAGTTCCAACTAGTACAGCTTGGGAAGTGTCTGTGCTGACGTGCAACCACAGGAACAAGGTCAAATATATTCAGAGGGGTCCCACAGACATGGCACAGCCATAGTAAGGGAGGTCTGATTTTCTTTCTTTGGGAACCCCAGTG
Organism: Picathartes gymnocephalus; assembly: GCA_013390045.1. NCBI lineage: Eukaryota > Metazoa > Chordata > Aves > Passeriformes > Picathartidae > Picathartes > Picathartes gymnocephalus. The sequence goes on along the minus strand of WEKY01010891.1, from coordinate 160,549 downwards.
AAATGTGTTTTTGTTTTGTAGCTACCAGAGCCATTTGGATGTCACCAGGGTCTCACAAGTCTCATAACATATGGAATGAGCTGCACAGGTACACTGACCTCTTTGCCTTGGATTTGGTAAACAGTCTGGGGGTCTTTGGCTTGTCCCTGCAGGACACACTGCCTCAGGAGAGGGGCAGCCCTATGTATGTCCAAAGGACAAGACAAGGAAACACTGCTTGTCCTGGACCCCAGCCCCACACTCCTTTGTGCTTGAACAGGGTACATCTCGCTGGAGGTCACCATTGATCCCTACCTGCTGCCACTCAGGGAAGAGGTGGTGTGGGCAGCAGCATGGCAGTCCTGGCATGGCAGTCCCGGCAGGAGGGTCCTGTGAGCACAGCACAGTCCCAGTGGGCAGCATGGACATGTGATGCCTGCAGGGCTGCAGGTCCACAGGTCAGTGAGCTCACCTTGTGCTGTAGCCAGCGTCTGCAGAGTCACTGCAGCCCCTGCCCCTCACTGCACTGGCTGGGAAGCTGCTGTGGGCAAGGGACCGGGTGAATCATGCTCCACTCACACACAGACAGCCCTGCAGGGAGGGAGCAACCAGCTGAACCTGTCCCCCTGTGATCCCTTCTCACCCGCCTGACACCACAAAGCTAAGCCTGGCCAGTATATGTTGTACTGACTTGTCCTGGGGGTAGAGATGACTTTTGCCAAGGGCAGAGTGACAGCTTCTCTTCCGTGGGTTCTTGGTCTGTATTTCAAACTGGGATTTTCCTAGAACAGCCAAATGCCTGAGCTTATGAAATGGGTTCATGATTCCTGTAAAAAACTGCTGATACTGGTGTTTTGAACATTCACAATGTTGTGAGTGGCAGGGATTTTGCAGCAGTCCTAACAAGGTTTGAGAGCAGTGCACATTTTCCATGTGAAAAATGGAAAGGCCCACAGGAGAAGGGTTTCCAGAGCATCCTGAGGGGCAATGCTGAATGGTGCAAACCCAAATCGTGTCTTTGCCTTGCAGCACTAGCACTGCCCTTGGATGTTCCCATTTCTTATTGTCCTCCTGCACCACCTCAGGTGTTAGATGGAACTACCTCTTTTCCTCAACTGGTGACTCAGTGGTGTGCCTTCCTTTTCAAGAAAGTAGAAATCAGAGGCAGCCACCAGGGAAGGTCACATGAAGGCTGAGAAAAAGCCCAGCTGGCCTCTCTGCTGCCCTGCCTGCTATGGCTGGGCATTGCCTGGGTGATCCCCATGCCCTTTAATGGTGCTTTGCACCCTCTGCCTCCAGAAATCATCAAAACTGCTTAAGAGCCCTGGAGTTTACAGAATACAGATTCACAGAACATTTTGAGCTGGAAGGAATCCACAAGGGTCATTAAGTCCAACGATTAAGTAAATGGCCCATATGTGGATTGAGCCCACAACCTTGGTGTTGTTAGCACCATTCTCTAACCAATTGAGCAAATCTCAGGGATTCCCAGGTTGTACAGGCTGTGCAGGTTCTTTCAGGTTGTGCAAACAGTCTGGATGCTTTTTTCCTTGCTGTCACGTTCTTTTTTTAACATTGATGGATTGAATTGAAGAAATCTCTTTACAAGTGTGAAAAGCAGAAAAGTACTTTAAAAGCAAATAGAGGAAGGGAAGAGTCTTTCAGAATCACTTAGAGCTGCGAGCTTAGGCTTAAACAGATGCAGAAAACACCACAGTGCAGCCCTGAGCTATGAGCACCCATCCTTCAACAGCACCCAGCACTGCTCAAGGCAGCAAGCTGGTGCCTCCTCCTGAGGTGGCCTCCCCTTAGCCAACATGGACAGTGCAGCATGCTGGGCTCTTACTCTGGCATTCTTATTAAACTTTCTCACCCAGAAAGTAAATGACTTTGTCTCAGTGCCCTTGACAGCAATGTTTCCTTTCTGGAAAGCAACATGCTGCAGGGTTTTAAATAAATAAATGTAAATGTATGGGTGGCAGTGGTGGTAGTCATGGAGGAACAGAATCTATTTGGAAAAGGCAGATTAATACATTAACAGTTTAAACCTTCCATCTCCTCCCCATGTTCCCTTGGCTACTGCCCAGCCTCCATCCTCTGAGTGGGTCTATATTAGCCTTCCTGAGGGTCCTTGTCCCCTACCTGGGGAGATCCTTAGCCTGGGGCAGCATAAGGCCTTCACTTGCTCATCCTGGGTGCAGTAGGTGTTTCTCTCACTCCAGTGCCCAGCAGGGTAGCATGGAGTGAACTGGTTTCCTCAGACTCCATTTGTATCAATACTCATTTAGTAGCTCCTTCCTTCCATTTAGGATTTTTTTTGGCTAGTGCTCCTACAAAGCAACCTCACATGAACTTGATTTTTCTTGGCAGAAGGGTCTCTTCTCCTGCCTCTGTTGAAGTGGAGAGATGATACCCTTAATGAACGTGTGTTTTGGTGAGGTTTTTAAGAATCAGTTTATGCAATCAGAAGACGACTGACAACTTCTGAGCTTAGAGGGGTTTAATAGCCTGTAACCAACATTGCAAAACCCTATGCACCAGCACAGGCTGTTCCGGGACACGTAACAACAGTCGTTGCCACTGCACATTAAACCACTTCTCTTGCACAGAGGCTTACCATTTGCACTTTGGCTGCCAGCCAGGATTCACATTTACAGTCTGCTTCCCATGATGTATGGGTTGATTTGAGAGAATTTTATCTCAGGGTTATGGCTTTGTGTTAGTCTCTGTCTTCATCTCTCCCTCCTCACACTTTGCTTAAGTTTTGCTGTGGCATGACCACCATGGCCATTCTCCTGCGACCAATGCCACAGGGCAGCATCCGTGCAGAGTGGATGCCCCAGTAAGGATGTGGGGGAGCAGCACTCCCACCTTATGCTTGTCTCTGCAAAATGGTGATGCTGCAAGAGTGCTGCAGATAGTGGAGATCCCATCCTGGGCCATAGGGTACCACAAGCCATGCTCTGGAAGAAACCTACGGGAATATGATTAACTTAGCTTGCCCAAAGTATAAACACAGCTCCCAAACTGCCTTGTACAATGTTCTGGAAATCTGTTTCTGATATTTCTCCTCCTCTTCTCTCCTCAACCCTCAGCCATAACCACCATAAGTAGCCTTGCTCGGCAGCCTTAGTCCCCTCTCTGAGCAGCAGCAGCAGCTCAGGTGCTCCCACCAGAGTGTCCAGCGGAGACAGACTGACACCAGTGCTGTCCCTCGTCCACCAGAGGGCGGGGAGCCAGCAAGCAGCTGCCCAGAGCCTTTGCAGTGGTGCCATGTGCCACCTCCCTGTGCCCTCCTTCCACCTGGTCACCTGCCATGGAGAGGAAATGTCACAACAGCAGGCAGATGGCAGATGGACACAGTCCATTGCAAGCACCAATGAACTGCAGCTGTGGGTTCACTGGGTATGAACATCTCCTTGCAGTGAGCAAGAGTTTCACCCTGCCTTGTATCCCCAGAGGTCCACAGCTTTCCAGACCAGTCTGAATGAACTGACAGCATCCTGAGGCAAGCTTGGCAGACCTCCCTCCCCTCCTGAGCCGGGGAAAAAACATGGCAGAGGGCTGCCTGAAGTCACCTAACCAGCAGAACTAAAGAGAAAATCTGAAATATGGCCCCTCTCCCTTTGCTTTAACAGGAAATCATGCCCTCTGCAGTCTGCAAACCCGGGGCAGCACTGCAAGCCGTGCTGGGGACGCCCAGCAGGGGACAGCAGGGCCCCACCACTGCACAGAGAGCCGGGCTGCTCTCTGGGCAAGGCAGGCTGCAGCCAGACCCCTGCAAGGTGGGGACGAAAGGGCACCATCAAGTTTTACTGTTGGAACAAGAAAAGCATCATAGACACCACATGGATCTGAAGGCGACCGGGGAGAGCCCAGAGCTGCAGTGACCGCAAATCACTCACTGGCCTGTTTCGCTGTATGCTCTGCGATCAAAGGGACCAACTTCTCTGCTCCTCCGGGAATTTCCCATCCCAGCAGAAATGCCAAGGCTCAGCAGCACACTGCCCCGACTGTCCCCCATCAGACCAGCCAGCCCAGAAGGCTTTGGTGCACAGCTCCAGTGCTGCAGGCTGAACCAGCAGAGAGGGTGAGCTGGAGAGGCAGGTGAAGAGATTTCCTATTCACAGCCCCTCCTGGGGACCTTCCCACTGCTGGCACAATTGGAGAGACACTGCATTTATTCTGGGGCCAGGCCTGGTGCTTACCCAGGCTGTGCCTTGTGCCTGGCAGTGGCTGGAGGCTGAGCTCCCATCCAGGCATCCAGTGTTTGTAAAACTCACAGCACATCGTGGTGTGGGATGACGTGGGGCTGATGCCAGGGGAAGGGGGCTGAAGAAAAATGGAGATGAAAATGGATGCAGAAACACACCTGATGCACTTGTGGAGATCTCACAGACCTCTACAGCACCTCTGTCACTCTGACTTGGTGGTGATTCCTGCGTTCCCTGTGAAACCTTCAAGCCTCCCCACCCCAGCCCGAGGCTAACGCCCCTTGCCCAGGAAAGTGACCTCCCAGCATGTCAGCATGAACTTCTCTTACTTGGTCACCCGTTTGACACCAACCTTAGAGGCTTTCCAAAAAGCGGAGTAACACCAGTTCCCTGTGGCAGCATGTGTGAGGGGCTACTGCCTGGCCATGCCCCATGTCTTGGCACAGCTTAGTACAGCTGGATCCCCATCCCAGTGCTGCTCTGCTTTCCAGGGGGGTGGGCTGAGCAATGTGTGCTGAGCTTGTGAGCTTGTGACATTTTACACAGTATTTGGCAGAGAGATGTATGATCAGGATGTATGCATACACAGGCAAGTGTATGTATATATGTGTTGAAAACCCATGTGTTTTTCTTAAACTAAGCTGTAATAACAAGAACTATCAAAATTACATTTATTTATTATGCATTTGATCTCCAGTTCCACAGCAGGGCTCCCAGAGATTGGTGTCCAGCTCCCAGAACCACATGATTATGCAAGGTTCTCCATGAAAACACATTTCTAGCTCACAAAATTGCACAGAAAGACTGCAGAAAGAGAATCAAAATCCAGAGGAAAGAAAGTTCCCAAGTTAAATATTTTTTTCTTATTATTAATAGTATTATTTCTAATTGTATTATTTAAATTCATGATCTTTGGGGGATGACAGTAAAGCTAAACAAGGAAATGTCACAGTGGAACTAGGGAGAGGGGACATCAGGAAAGCTGATATTAAATTCAAGGCACTAATTCCAAAGCCAAGCCCCAAGGCAAGAAAGCCCTTCGATCTCAGCACTTCTCAGCTGCCTGTGAAGTTTCTTTGCTGACAGCAGAATGTGAGTGGTTAGGAGGACTGAGGCAGGAGTGGGGCTGGGGTCTGCAAGACACCATGAAGGCAGCAGAGGCCTGACAGGGATAGGAGTGCTCCCCCAAATTAACAAGGGCAGGGGATGCCAGCCAGAGAGATGGATGAGCCTTCTGCCCAAGGAGCTGCCAGGGAGCTCCTCAGGGGTGTGCCTGGTGCACAGGGGGCTGCTCCATGTTACAGGTACCAGCCCTCTCCTGTGGGACTGTCTCCACCCCACTGTGAGGCAGCACAGCCAGGAGATGGTTGTCATCCCCACTGACAGGGAGTGGGGCCAGGGGAGGACCCTCAGCCTGATGGGGTTGCTGTTCCCAGGGCAAAGGGAGCACAGCTCTATGCTGGCCTTGGTACTGGGGACTTGGGGCTTTGTACCTCTTCCTTAGGAATCTCTGGTCTTTGGGAGACTGATCTTTGCTCTCAGGTGGATGAATGGAGATCTCAACTTGCATGTAAAGAGGGAAGGGAAACATGAAGGGAGCTACTTATGTGATCTTAAGGCATGGCTACACCCTGCACAAGTCCCTGCATGTCCTCTCTGACTGCTGCCTCTCAGTTCTCATTCTTTCTTGCAGGCTTGGTCAGACTCCCTTGCTGTGAACTGCTCCCATGCAATACCCCTGGGAACTCCAGACGTGTTCAAAGATGACAAGTCACAAAGACCATGTTGCCCACACATACAGGAACACCCTACCATGAATCAATCAGCTGCAAAACTTGGGAGAAGCTCATCATGCTGAAATTGGCATCAGTGCCTCTCAATGAGCCGTCACACTAAAAATAGATCTCCTTTTTCCATGTCTGGGCTGAGATCTAAAACATTCCCAGAGTGTGAATTTGAGGGAAGTCCTTCAGCAGGTGGGTACGTTGGTTAGCATTGTCTAAGAGGCACTTGAAGTGATCAGTAAGGCACACATGGGCAGGCAGAGCAGATGGAAAAGGCTGTGCTTAGGATCATTTACTGCAATATAGGCATGGCTTGGGATCTGGAAGTGAAGGCCATAGATTTCACCTCACATGGATCCAGTAAGCACACATCCACTTTTCCCACTGACACTGAAAAATTCCTCACCCCACAAGAAGTCCCATGGGACTGAAGTAATCAAATAGGGAGGTAACTGAAGATTGAAATACCCATCCCACATCTTCTGTCTGAATTTGCCATTCAGCTGCTGCTGGGACCCCTGAATGAAGACTGTAGCTTGTACCCAAAGCCAACCAGTTCCTTCCTCAGTAGCTGTCCATGGATATGAGCTTTAGGCTGTCACAGTAGGTGTTTGAACTGCTGGCCAAGCTGCTCTAAGGTTCCATCTCCCCTCTTCTGACTTCTCCATCCCTTCAACTTCCACTCCACAAAAAAATTTCTCTGATCTGCCCTGGGAGACAGCAACTTGCAGCAGCAGTGCAGGAGCCACATGCAGGTGTGAGAAACTGTTCACAAGGGGTTGCTTTCCCTGGAGCAGTGTGACATGTTACAGTGTTCTGTATGTGCAGGCTGACTCTCATCACTGAGACCTGACAATGAGGCCAACAGGAGTGCTGTGTCAACATAAAGTAAATGCTCTCGGTTTTTCTGCTGCACTGATTAATTTTCATTTTGAATGGGGAAACTGAGGTGGGGTGATGCCTTTATACAGATAGCATCACACTGCATTATCAGCAGCACAGCTTACTCAAGGATGGTGAATCTTGCTTGCCTGCCTGCCTGTAAGTTCTCATTTCCCTTGTGAAATACAATGCTAGCTCTCAATTGAGGAACTTACTTAGCTGAAGTCTAGCTTAAACCCATGATCCATTCCCTGAACTAAAAGTTGTGCTATAATGATGAAGGGTGAGATACACCTCTGTGTGAAGCAGGTCTGTAACAAGACTAAAATGCCACCTTAACACCACAAAATAAGGCTGATGTTTCACTTATTCCTGTAGAGAGAGAAATTGCCACCATGGGAGGAAATGCAGTAGTGTAAAAGGAGCTCACAAAGAGATCAAATATTCATGTGCAGGCTCTTGGTCTGGCGTGTATTTCATAAGGAAGGCTGGTGGAGCAGTGGGAGGAGGGAGTGCTAGTAACTCAGTATAAACAAGCTCTGTGCATAAGCTTTATCCCACAGACATTCATCCATCCATCAAAACCATTTGACTCTTTGCTCTCTTTTCTGGCAAAGGGGACTGATAACTTCTCCCTGCATGGGAGCAAACAAGGTGTGCACAGCAGTGATTGGTGCACAGCAGTGATTGATGCACCTGGGGGTTGAGACACATCAAGGAGCCTGCTTGCTGCATTTCGAGTCCCACTGAGCAATTTGTAGAAGGGTTTATGTAGATAAATAACCAGGGAGATTTATGTGAAGCAATACAAAACATATGTTTTTGGCTGCAGAAATGAACAAATGCTCAAGGACTTCAAAGCTGTGTAACTGAGGTTATTTGTAAAAGTGTTCCTTTCAGTAGGATTTGTTCTGGGGTTTCATTTTACTTGGCATTGCCTCCAAAAGGCTGCAGAGCAAACAAGCATAGCAGGATCCATCACCTCTTTTACTATGTTATCTGAAAGAGTTTCAAGCATATAGCTTTAAAACCAGAAGTTTAGTCACATCTCCCATAGTTGGGGCTAGGAATAGGAAAAGGCTGAAAGCAAGGAGAAGCAGTAGCAAAGGAGACAGACCTCCTGGAGATGGAGCTTGGGTGAAGTCAGACAAGTCCCTGGAGAGACCCCAGATGCCAACTTGGTCTCCCAGCCTAGCCACTGAGTACTGGGTCAGAAAAAATGGATGCTTACCTCTGAAAACAAGGTAAGCGATCCTGCCATGGCTAGTGTGATTTGGAGAGAGAAAAGGAGACAGTCCTGCCCTTAGCTGGGAAGCTGGGATGTAAATTTGAATTTGTCCATCATATTAGGTGAGTCTGTGGTAATCAGTTTCTGCCAGGTGTTATATTTGCCTGGCTTGGGCATCCCCTGCAATCCTGCATCCCAGTGGCTCTGTTGTATTCCCTTTGCACTGAGATACAGTCCCTGAACCTGGCAAACCTGGGCTCGTTTGTGCCTGCTGAAGGTTAGGATGCTGTGTGCTCAGTGCTGTGTTAGTGTGACAGTGAGCCAGATCCGGGGTGTGCTCCCACTGCTGTCTCACCCTGAGAACTCACCCTCTTAGGAAGTTATGTGCCCTCGACCACCTCCCCCCTGCTCCTTGGCCCTCATGGGATGGCACAGAGGATTGTCAGAGTGGGCAGCTTGACAAAAACCTGAGTCAGAAGAGACTCACTGTGGGGCAGGCAGCAAAGTCACCCTCTGTCTATCGGAGGGTGTGCACCAGGGAGAGCTTGCAGTCCTCACACCCAGTCCCACCACCCTCCATGCAGACCATGACACATCCACTCACCTGACAGAGGGGCAGATCCCCTACCACCATGGGATATTGCACAGGAGAAGGAGGCACAGCTGCCTGGCAGTGCCTCATCATTTATTTTTCAAGTCTGAGCTGCTTCTATTTCAGGAAGGAACAAAGGAGTCACTCAAACAAATTATACCCAACTGTCCCCATAAGGTGTGCACCCCAGTGAACACTGATGTGCACTTTTATCAACAACACAAGAGTAAGACTGGTAATCCCTTCTGGTTGCATGCCACTTATCCATAAAATTCCTCCCTACATATCTCCCTGTTCCCTTACCCTTTCCTCTATGCCTCCGTCTCCTGGTGATGGAGACAGATCTTGGCGTGCCAGTGTCTGTCATTTTCTACTCTAGGCAGAACAAAATATCAGCTGTTTTAAGAAGAGTTGTGACTACTCCTAAATCTTAGGCTCCCTTTCCCTGTGCAGGAGTGCAGAGCTTGGGATTTGCTTGGCAATCAGCCCTCCCATCGATGGGAAAGGCCCCCTGCCCTCCTGTGTGCTCACCACATGGGCCACTTTATTTACATAGCTGGGTCCACACATTTATATTTAGCATGTTGGAGAGGCCACCATGGAATTAGAAAGCTAAAAATGAGGATGGAATAAAATGTATGGAAGTTAAGAGGGGGATATGAGTGAACACTGAGGAGGCTGGAGGTAGCTCCGGGGCTTGCTTGGCTGTGTGGCCATGAATGCCGGAGTCTCCTGCTGTGAGCAAAAGGATCAGAAGTTAAGGTCACCTTTGGATATGAACCCGGGTCAGATTCAGGCCCTTCTTCAAACATTCTCACTTGAATACAACTTGAAATATTGCAAAACCAACCCAGTCTTATGGACTATAAGACATCTATATATCTGTCTATATTTATCCTGATTTGGAAGTTTTTAGTTATGACATACATCTGACCAGAGTTAGGCCTGAGGCTCCTCAATGCAGTGCAGTCTCACAAGTGAGCACCCAGGAGATTATTTGCTGCCATTCCTTCCCTCAGTGGACAGCACCCCCCTCTTCCCCTTGAAAAGAAGCCATTTGATGACAGTTGGGAGCCGATTATGCATTCATCTGCCTCCCACACCCTACACATATGGAGGGAACGGGCCCCCAGAAGCCCCAGTCACTCTCCTCCAAATGGAGTTCTCCCATCCACACGGGGACATCCTGAGCCCTGAGAGGAGCTGCGGCTTAGCTAGCCTATTTTGATGCTAAGGCTGCCACTCAGGAGTGCAAGCAGACACAAATTTCACTCACTGTCCCTAGCTCAGTGGCTTAACATCCTTATGGAATAGCTGTAGCAGTATTTTTAGTTGATGGATATGAAATTTCCTATGGTTGGAGAACACAGGATTGTGAATCTCCTGTAGCATATGATAAAACTTCTTTCAACTCTGGCATGAAATTCAAAGGAAATTTTAGCATTTTTCAGAAAGGCAGAAAACCTTGTCCAGAGGCAAAATTCTCTTTTAATGACTTCAAGCTCTCTTACTCTGATATTTCTGCTTCTAGCAGATGCTATTCTTGCTTTAGATTTACATCTGCTTGCAAAAATCTCAGCTTCAATGCAGAAACATTTTCCTATGAGAGAATGTTGCATCATCTATCTTCAGTCAGAAGCCACTCAATTTTACTCTTCAGAGTGCAAAAAAATGAACTGAGGGGAGACGATATCCTATTTTAAGAAATATTATCTGTGCTGGTGAGAGAGTTTCTGGGGGATTAACTTTCCCCTTGGCATGAGGAGAGACAGAAGTGAAGCCAAGATTTTACCTTGATGCTCTATGGCCTTGATAAATTAGGCACCACAAGTCACTGCTGTTTTAGATATAGAACTTCAAAATTTCACATCCCTTAATGGGTGGGAGGAGGAAGTGCCCTATCTTTTGAGAAGATCCTCCTGTTTCTTACTTGCATGTTAATTTAGCAGCTCCCAAAATAGCAACCTATAGTACCTAGATTCATAATTCATAATTAAAACTCCTAACAGTGTTCAGGCTCCACTGTTGGTTTGACCTCTATGCCTCTCCATGAGCATACATCTCAAGGGATTCTTGCCCTCCTCTCAGGGAGGGCCCTGTGACTTATCCCATTAAGTTAACAGAAGGTCATATAATAGTCATAAAAATATTATGGATCCCTCCCACATTCCTCACCCATGGCAAAATACTACAACAAGGAACAATCAGGGCTTTTTAGCTGGGCATCCAATAAATCTGGAGATGTATTAGGCAGAACTGAAGCTCTGCAGCTGCTGGGGTGGAGCATGAGCACAGATGGATGGCTTGGAAAATGGGGTTCTTTTTTGCCTCTGTTACTGTTTGGAAGCAAATGTGTTTCAGAAATATCTTTAGGAGATGTAAATGTTCTATTTGTCAAAAGATCTTGTTTTCTGTTTATTTGTCAGCTGTGTTATGTAGGGAAGTAAATTCAACAAAATTGAAGCAGTTTTGCAGAAATGCTGTTCTGCTTGGTTGCTTTCTCAGTAGTGGTTAAGAGGCTTATTCTGTATGTGACCTACCCAAAAGCAATCTCTCTCCAAACTCCCTGCACAGCTCCTTGCTGAAGTGTCATGTGGACGCTAGAAACAGCCTGGGTGGAGAACTCGGGCATGTTTGGAGCGAGGGAGGGGGTTTTCTCACGGTTTCGCTGGTATTGTTTGTGAAGCGGTTTCTGAGGCTGTGAAAGCGTGGTCTTACAGTTGGTGTGATAGAACTATTATTGGTTAACCAATGGTTGTGTAGTGTGTTCATCTTTCTGACCAGTGGCATGACACCTGTACACAGGGGTTATAAAAGATGTGTAAGTTTGAAATAAAGTTAGTTGGAGCCTGATCTGCGTTCTGTGTGTTTCGTCTTGTCTCCCCTGCTTGGGAGCAGGGAAAACAGCGACAGTCTCACTGCTGCCAGATGAGCAGCTTTGAGCTTTATCCCTTGGACCCCAGGAGCAATTCAGACTGTAATTCAGGGTTTTTGTACAGAGGAATTGCAATGTTTCCTGCAGGCTGTCCTTCTCCTCAGCTCCAGCCCACCGAGTCCTCTCCAATCTGGCTGCTCTGGCTTGGGCTCTGCTTGCAGCTGGGGACTGAATCATGCTGGCACTGTCAGCCCAGCAAGCAGCCAGGGCATTTCTTCTCCCTGTGGTGCCTGAGCTCGTCTCACTCTTTAGTCTTTCCTAAGCCCCTGGGGGAAAGATCTGGGGGGGTGTGGCTCTTTCTACACATTTGTTATTTAATCTGCCCTGGGTCTGAGCTGCTGCCCTGCTTGGACCTCTGGGTGAGGGATTTGGGGTGAGAGCTGTGAAATGTGCTATGGTATGATACTGGTTGCAGGTTGCTGTGTTGCAACACAGGGTCACAAAGTTTTCATGCCGCTTGGGGTTCCTTCAGAGAAAACTTGTCTGACATACATGTTCAACTTTCCTCCTTCATACTCTCCAATATTTGCTGGAACCCCTTGATTCTCTTGTGCCTTGTCTTGACATGTACAGAGACACTTTGCCTTTGCTGAGGACTCTGCCACCATCCCAGCTCTGCTTGGAACTTGGGTTCCATAGCCCTGCTGAGTCCTGCATGTCATACCTTGAGCTTAGCTTTAGCTTTAGCAGAACCTTTATCTATGAAATGCATTACATTTTTTTAAAACATGTCACAAGGACCAGGAATGAAAGGATGCTGCTGCCATGTGACTGAAGTCCATGTTCTGAACACTTTGCATGCTCTCCTCTCCTTGCTGTTTAATGTTTGTTGTGCTTAAGAGGGCAGCAAAATAAACCTTGCCTGGCCTCTCTGCAGCCAGTTGTGTGACAGTCAAGAGACTCAGCGAGTAGTCAATAGAGCTGTGACTAGCTCCTGCAATCACACAGACTTTCAAGATGAACATTGATCTTTATAGGCTGAAGTGTGTTTCTCCCAATAAAGTGTGGTCATGGCTATATTCCCAAATGATTGCTGTATGGATGGCAAGTAGCTGGAAGATTAAGGCTATCAAAAGTGTCTACAGATGGAATTAGCAATTTGAAGAAACTGATGTATGCTCCTGTTATTGACTCTATTGGAAAGTCCTTGCAAGCCTTACATGAACAAAGGAGCAGGCTGCCAGGCTGTGTGGCTATTGAGGAAAGTCTTCCTGATGCTGGAGGTCAGAATCTATTAGAAATTTGTGCAGAAGTGAATTAATGTGTTGACAATGTGCTGCAGGGGTAAGGTCACATGCAGTCACTAGATTTTTCTCAGGGACTTATTTTGCTGCTCACACAGTTATCACGCTGAAATGATGTATAGGAAGAAAAGAGGATGAGACACAACTCCATCTCCTTGCCTGTTAGCCTTTTGGGTAAACTTCAGATTTTAGCATGGGGGTGCCAGCCACACTATCTAGGAGGGAAGGAGTCTTATTTGTTATATCTGCAAGCTAGTGGGCACCCTGTGCTTGCACAGGGACCCACAACTTTGGGCTGTGGCATGTGAATGACGAGTCTCAGCCATGCAGGGACTCCGTCCAGGCTGGCACCTCTGGGATGCACAGGCTCACTGACTCACAAGGATGCACTGGGGACATCTCCTGTCCGGGTATTCTTCTCCATAGGGCACGGAATGAGCAACTGTACATCAGCTGTTGTGCAATTGCCCTTCCTTTGAGGGTATCTGTCAGCAAGGTGCTACCTAATGCAGAGTGAAATTGATCTCTGCAAGGATCCTGGCCAGCCTCAGCCTTGGAGTCCTCCTGAGGATCAGGTTGGGGGCCCACTGTAACCCTTGTTCAGGCAAAGGCCAGGCAGAAGGAGAAAGTAGAGGTCAAGACAATAGTTTCCCCAGGGAAGATCCTGCAGGAACAAAAAGCCAAAGCCTCTGTAACAGAGCCAAACATCAGTGAAGGAAAAACCTAATTACCCCTTCTTGTGGGGTTTGCAGTACAGGAAATGTGGCCCTCTGGGACAAATGTAAATATAGACATAATCTAATGCCATACTTGCCTGAACTCCCTGAATTCAGGATCTCCCTATTAAGCAGTCAGTTGGTTCTAATGGGAGTTGTTGAGCTGGAGGTGATGTCTGCTTTTTCCATTCTCTCCCCACCAATCTGTGCACAGAGCAGTAGGTGAAGGCCAGGGATGTTGTAAAATAATTGGCATGAGTTACTCCTCTTGATTCCTTTAGCTTTCCACATAATGTGCTGATGTTTGTAACCTCCTGGCTGTTTCCCCATCTATTGCTGGAAAGGAGTGTTAAAAGGGAGCCCTTTTGTGGGAATGTGCCCTGAACAGCAGCCTGTGTGTCTGTCCATGCTCCCTCCTGGCAGTGCTACGGGCTCTCTTCATCAGAAATCTGCCTCAATTTGAGTGAACTTGAGAGCTGCAGGACTTGGGTCTCTTGCCAGTCCTGGTGATTTTGCTTGTGATCAGGTGGTTTGTTGCTGAAATCTTGAGAGCTGGCAGGTCTGGGTTTGCTTTCCAATCCTGCCTTTGTGAGCAGCTGGGGTGGTCCTGGGATGGTCAGTGCAGGTTTGTGACCCAGTTTCAACAAAGGTGTATAAGGATTGTTGCTTCAAACTGCTGAGAGGTGCATCAGTGTAGCCATGTGAGAAAAGGTGTTGGAATGCCTCAGAGAAGGGCCAAAGAGTCTTCAGCACTTGTGATCTCCACAACTGTTGCTACAGTGCTGTACACACACAATCACTTGGCAAAAGCTTGTCAGCAATGGAACTTGCCACTGGGCAGAAACTGCTTGAAGAACCCACGTTGCTGTCTCGGGCTCCATTTGGCTATCCCAGCCAGAGGGCTGTGCCTTTAGGAAGTAGTGTGCTGCCTGAGGTGTGCCAAGAATAGATAAGTTTCCCTTACATGATGAAAATGCATGGGGGTAGAAACCCAGAATACTGGCTGCAGTAACAGCATTTAGCAGGCAAAGGACTATTTCAAGTGTCTTTTGTTGTGTTAATTGACTGCTATCCAAGTGTGCTTTCTCACCATGCTTTCGAGGACTGATCTAGCCAGATACAAAACACTCTCCTATGAAGGAGCAGCTGTGTGTGCTAGCTCGGTTTGCTTGGCTTTCAGTCCCAGGGAAAGCGCAATCTGAGTGCTCAGCTGTTCCTAAAAAATTGCTGGTGAGCAAAACAAACTAACAGACACAGCGGGGTTTTTGTAGCAGACAACTGAGGAGCTGAGATCTTTCCCAGCAGAGCTCAGCACCCCGTGCTCCCACACAGCCTGCAGGCAGTGGGCTCTGTGCAGGGGCTGCGTTTGAGCCCAGCCCCAGGGAGCTGCCTTCCACCTTGGGCAGAGCCTGCAGCGCAGAGGGGCTGTGGGCAGTCAGCCCCTGCAGCCTGGGCAGAGGCTGGGCTGTGAGGGCAAAGAAGGGCAGACTCCAGCCAGGACTGGCAGAGTGTTACTGTGGAGGTTTGGTTTACTGACCATAGAATTCGGGACCAGCAATCAAGACATGTTTTTCTATAAGGTCTGGGCAGGTTAGACAAGAACTCATCGCACCTTGGTCCATCCTACAACACTGTCTTGTTCCTGCAACAAGCAGTGGAGCATCATGCTGCTGCTGATGGGAGAAGAGGGTAAAAAAGTAAGTGATGACCAGTTGGAAAGGTTGATTTCATTCCCTGCTGAAAAATTGCCAGCCTGTCTTCCAGCCTTGTATCCCCTGGGGACCAGTAATGCCAGTTTATGGAGTTGTGTCACACCAGCTTCTTCAGGCTGGAGCTCAATTGCTCTGTCATGTTTAGCAGAGGGAGAGCAGGAGTGGGTGAGGTGATGCTACCCAGACCCCTGTTGTTTTGGGAATTACCCAGTGATGCAGGCAGCTCCCTGTGCTTAAATGAA
This sequence comes from Picathartes gymnocephalus, assembly GCA_013390045.1. Classification (NCBI taxonomy): domain Eukaryota; kingdom Metazoa; phylum Chordata; class Aves; order Passeriformes; family Picathartidae; genus Picathartes; species Picathartes gymnocephalus. Next base: position 145,021 of record WEKY01010891.1, on the reverse strand, counting down.
GTTCTTGGTAGCAGACTGATTATATCAAACACTCAGTGCCCTGGCAGCACTTCTGAAAGCCAAACACTGGAGTGAATGACGAAGTGTTTTTCCGTTCCTTGGAAAGTACAAACTGCTCTTCTTTTTGCTGCCCCACTACTCACTGCATGTGGGGGATTTGTTTATGTTAGGCTGTGTAAGGGGAAAAAAAAAATCTACATGTTATCTCAGAGCTGGGCAGATTAATCCAGAGAAAGATTTACTTGAGTGCAAATCAAAGGCTTCGTTTTGTTGGATAGCTCTTCAGTGTCTTGAATCTAAATCCATCATGCTATTCCTGCAGCACTCAAATATTTCAAAAGAATTTGGAAAGTTTGCTGTTCACTGCAGTTTGTAACCAGACTGGAAGTACTGGGTGAATTGCTGTCTTTTCTTTCTGTTCTTAGGGCTTCTGCTCTGCTGTCTTTTATCTAATTTATTTTTGTTATGTTTAGTATTGAAGATCTCTGAAGTCCTAAGGAAGGCTATACAAATTAAAGGTACAATCCAAATCCAGGACAGGCACTCCTAGTTCTGTGTAAATAGATTCTAAGCTGACTTTATGTAACTGGTGTGTCCAGGACTCAACCAATCTCTCACTGCCTGGAAGCAGGAAAATATTTCCATGTTTGCTACACTTTTCTAGTTTTCCTAAGTGTTTCAGGCAGGCATTAGAGGACCCTTTGATTTAAAATGCATATGTATTCCTTGTATTCCCTGCTTTGGGAGTTAGTTTATTTCCTTATTATTGTATTCTCAGGTTGCTGTTGTTCCACAGCCTACCTGGACTGCTCTTCTGCCGTCTCTGCATCAGGCACATTGGAAGTTGTTGGGAGCAACAAACTCTCCTCCTGATTAATGATTTTTTTCATGTGAGTGGTGGGAATGGCAGTGGGCTGCTGCTTGTTCTGACACCTTCTGTGCAGAGACGGCTTTAGAAGTGGGTAACACTCTCATTCCCAGCTTCTGACTTTAAAATGTGAGTGTACAGAGAATATAGGTCTCAGTATATTGATAGCTGGAGATGGGCAGTCCAAGAAATGTTGGCAGAGTTCTGAAATTCAGCAGAATGACATAGTGGGTCTGGGTTATTCAGAAAGTTGGGCAGCATCACTTCTGGGTGTTGACAGGTAGTTTATGGTTTGTGTATAGCAGCTTGGCTTCCTGGACTGATTCTTGTGTCCAGTGTGATCTGGAGGTATTCCTAGTGAGAAATTGAGTCCTGGCTCCTCTGTTGCATCCACAGGGCAAGTTGGAGACTCTGCTTTTTCCAGCAGTTGTGACCATTTTTCAGTTGACCACATGTTTGCAAATAAAATTATTTTAAGAAAAGGTATAACCAAATAGATGTCAGTTGCTGATGCAGCTCTTCACTCCGAGTGAAAAAGAAAGCAGAGTGGTGCTGAGGCTGAGCTCCACATCTGGCTGTCAGGCTGCAGGAACTCTGAATGCAAGGGGCTGGCCTCCAGGAGATGGGGAATTCAGACTGAGCCAAAGGCACTGGGATCACAGGGAGGGATGGAAAACCAGGTGCAGGAGCAAGAGTGGTGTTTCCACTGTGCGATTCTAGCAAAAGGGCAGAGAGCTTAGAAGATAAAAGGTTAATTAGCCAGAGCTTGGGGTGTTGTTTGGTATGTGTCTTGTGTTGGGAACCAACATCTTTAATGAAGCCTCTTCCTTTGGGATTTAAATGCTGGGTTCAAATAGCAGTCAGGACAAGAAGGTTTGTTTCCCATGTCACATCAAACTGGAAATGGCAAGATATCCAAACAAATTGGCGGCTCACACTGTCAGGTGCAGAAGGCTGAGAACTGCCAGCCAAGTCTTTCCTGGGCTCTTTCTTTAATTTCTTCAAGTTGTTAGTGTGTGTAAAGATTCTGTCTCAATCATTTCTGCTCTGGGCCCCTATGGACCAGCTTGTCTTCCTTTTGGCTTAGGGAGCACTGGAGCAGATCTCAAGTGAGAAGCCTTTTTGTCCAGCAGCCTTGAAGCAAGGCAGCTTTCTCCTGCATGTTTTGTGCAGCTGTGGGCAGTCCTGCACACTCCCTGATTTTTAAATTCTTTATTCTGTCCATATTTCTGGCTTAGGCACTGTAACTGAGAGTTGGGTAGAGTATTGCTTTTGCATTGCTGCCACAGATTTCTGTCTTGGTGCTGATGCTAATTAAAGTTTGCATTTCTATATTTGCATGATACTCCAGTAATCAGTGCTTGCCTTTCCCTCACCAAACATAAAATTGGTGTATTCCAGTGCTAATAAAAGGTGTTTCCTACAAAGGTGAACTCATGAGCAGTTTTTAAAATACCTTTCTCTACTATAATGGGGTTGCCCATGGATTTAATGTCTTTCAAAATATTTATCAACAAAATGATGGATCTGCTGCCGCATTTGTTATCAAATGCACATAAGCATATTTGGGAGACACAATGTTAGTACATTCAAAACCATGAGGAAGTTGTCCCACTGATTACTTTTTTTTTTTTTTGGTGCAAATCTGTCTTGCTGAAGTTGATGGCAATTCTCATGAGTGTGAGCAAGATGAAATCAGTTCATTTCTGCTCATATTGCAATAGTTTTGGACAACTTTCTGGAAAGCACAGATAAATAAGAAACCTCCTTTTCATAAGAAACCTAGATAAATGAGAATCCTCTGAACTGGAGGCATTGCCCACTTTGCCAAATGTGTCTTGAAAGAAAGTTATTTCTGGACAAGAGGCAGATCTGAGCTATTCAGTTTTCTCGCCAGTGTTGTTGAACAGGGTGAAAATGTTCCCTATTCCAGAAGGTGCAGATTAGTTTGATTTTACCCATAATTTGATGTCAGGCCAGATATTGTTACTCAGGCAATAACATGCCAAATTAAAAAAAAAAAAATTAGGATTTTCTCCTTTTCCATGCTATCTGTTAGTGAGTAGTTCAGACCCTTGCATTCTGCTTTTCATGTTATCTTCCAGATCTATTTTATCTCTGCTCAGATCTTGTTGGCATAGTTCTCTGTGCCCAAGTGGTAAGGCTTTTTTACCTGGCCCAGATAAATCTTTTATTTTAGTGGACATCACATAAAGACCAATTATTTCTATGGTATCTGCTTTATTTGGAAAGGCCTTTACATCTACAATGATGTAAAATTCATTGCTCTTATGACTGACTCAGCCTTTCCTTCCCCAGGCTGTATCCTCTATTTCTGAAGCAAGCTATAGCAATGCTGCTCCCCTGAATGTCCTTGTACATGGTACTAGAAGGCTATTTGCACCTAAAATTAGATGACACTTCATGGTTTGCTGACATGAGCACGTGTCTGACATTGTAGATGGCCCAGCTTTAAAACCAGGTTCTCATTTGTAGCTGCCAAAATCTTAATAGGATATAAAATATTCCTACTGATGGCAGAGCTTGTTTTCAAAAGATGCTCAGATGGAGGGCTTGTTGCTCTCTGCAGTCCTTGGGATTAGCAGCATTCATGGACATGTGTGAACATTTGCAGACCCAATTTGAGAAGCCGGACTGAGGATTTCATTAAATCTGTAATCTGTTGTCATTTGCCTACATATCTATGACTGCAAAAAAGCAGCCACACAATTTTTTTCCAAAAATTTACTTCCAGGTTAAGATCTATTTGAGGAAAAATAATTTTCCTGTGCAACCTTTCTTTGAATTCTTGTAAAGATGTTGTGCTCTGTGTTTGGCCTAAGCCACTTTTATAAGCCCCAATAACTAGTTGTAGAGCCAGGGCTGACCCACCTACATTACCGGTTCCAGTCACCATGGGAATTTACTGACCTCTGCTTTCCTCCTCATTTTCCTGGATTCCTATTCAACCTCTTGCTTAGTATGCTCCTTTATGTCACTATGGTCCAGCTTTTGACTTTTGATGTTAAGCACTGTCCAACACCTTTGGGTGTATTAATTTTTGAGGGAATTTTAGAGCTTGAACAAGTTATGCTGCCTTTATATTGCCTTTTGAATGCTCTGCTAACTTATCTGTCCTAGTTAGTGCTTCATGCAATTCCCTGCCAGATGTTTTCTCAGACTTCATCCCCTAGGAGGTGCTCTGAGATAATTTCCCACTGTTGATTAATTGGCAAGCCTGTCTTTTGTGTTTGCTCCTTGAATCCTTGTTTAAGCTACAGCAGGATGATGTGCTAGTTTGCTTTTTTGCCATAATGTAAAACCTGACAGTTGAGATATTCACTATAAAGGAGGATCTCTTCAGCTAGTTCTTTTGTAATCAAAGCTTGGGAAGGAGTGGGGTAAAAACAAAAAATATTTCTGGAAAGAGAGGAAGTTGCAGCCTAAACCTGCTAAAGCAAAGGAGTGTATAATGCATTGTTTAAACCGTAAATCCCAGCAAATATCCTTTCAGAATTTGCTCTGGGATTGGTGCTTGGCAGCAAATCATGGCTGAAGACAGGGCTATTTTTGGCCCAGTTAGGATTTCCCTTCGTTTTGTAGCCAAGTGCAAAACCACCATCCAGCTGTATTGCTAGATATAGCACTGACCTTTTTACCTTATTGGACAACAGTTTGACTCTTAATTGAAATTGCACTATAATTACACCTTATGTCCCAATGGACATTTGTCTGTCTCATAAAACCAGTACAACATATTGGAACAATCTGTTCTCAAGTGATACAGAGCAGACTCTGAGGAACCACTGTCTCTCATCTCTGCTGGTGGTGGTGACTCCTCCAGGACAGCACAGCTAAAGCTGCTGTTGAAGGAGATGTTCACTTTGGTGTAAGAGGGTGGTGAGGTTGTGGCTGGTTTCAAGGGAGTTGGCTCCCCCTCTTAACTGACCATCCAAAACATTCCCAGGGAGCAGAAGGAAAAGGTCATTGGGAAAAACTTTTTCGAGGTCTCACAGCAAGAGGAAGATACATCTGTAGAAACTGGATGTTCCTTCAAGCCTGCTATGACATCTGCACTGGTCTGCAGAGCGAAAAGTACCGGCTCCACTGACCTCTCAGTCACAGAATGGGTCAGGCTGGAAGGGGCCACAGTGGGTCATCTGGTGCAACCTTCCTGCTCAAGCAAGATCATCCCAGAGCACATGGCACAGGATTGTCTCCAGGTAGTTCTTGAGTATCTCCAGTGAGAGAGACTCCACAACCGTTGGAGACAATCTGTTTCAGTGCATGGTCACCTTCCTCCCTCACAAAGGCATCCCAAAGGACAAAGGGAGGCTGTTACATGTTTGGCTAAATTTCTGATTTGGGTAATTAGGATATCAGGATCATGAGGACATAAATATGCTGCTTGGTTTAGCATGTTTACTTTTGTTCCCTGTAATTCTGATGCTCTCCGGGGTGAAATAAAATGCAATTTCCACCAAAAGGCTCAGTGAACTTTGTGCTAAGGAATACAGTGATGTTTATCTGGAGGATAACTTTAACATTGTACTTTATGCTCTGCCTAGGAAGAAGGTGTAGAAGAGTTTTGTAACACTGTTTGCAGACCTGCCAGCAGGGAGTGGGAGAGACCTGTCTGAATTTGAAGATCAGCAGTGAGTAGGATACTGCCTTCCACCAAACAAGACTAAGTGAGTAAAAGATAGCTCCTCTGTGCAGCTGAAATACCTGCAAAACAATGATACAGAAAATAAATGCTGTAGCAGCAAGCCAGTTCTGCAGTAGTTATTTGGCATATGATGTATGCAAAAACTCAGGGCTATTATTCCTTCCTGAACTCTGTCAAAGCTACCTTTAAGGGTTTCAAGTAATGGGAAACCTGTCACTTTTTCCTGGACTCCTCCTTGTCTAGGAGCCATTTCTTCCAGCCAATCTCCAGTAACTTTCTTTTGGTCAGATTCATACAATTATACCTTCTCTGGCTTTTCTTTCTCTGATTGCTCCTCTTTGCTTTATACATGTCTATGAGAGCTGTGCAAACAGTCTGCACCTCCAGGATAGTTACCTGTCCCAAGAGGAATTTGCCAGTGCTGAAGGTAGGCATTTTTATCATGATGGATAACCTTATGGAGACAAAGTGAAATGTGGAGTCTTGAGGACTTGCCTGTAAATTTGGGTAATTGGTTGCATATGAAGCAGGTTAATCACTATCATAGTCTTGTGTGTTGAATGTACAAGAGGAAGGTTGCATGGTGGTTTGGGGCTGTCTAGAGGAGATATGTAGGGTTGAGAAGATGCTGTGCACACAAGATCAGTGTGGCTAAATGGTGAATGCTGGTTAAAACCTGGGAACACAGTGTGAAGACTGTGCAAATCATGTCCTCAAACATCAGCCTACACTCAAGATGGCATGGCACTGACAAGTATTTGTGTGTCATTCGTGTTATTCTGGGGGGAGTGTGAAGGGCCTATGCTGACTTTGGGTGGGTACCTAAAACCAGGTAGAACTTGGTGCTTCATTTCTCAGCATAGCTGCTTGTAGTCGTTAGCTCTGTGCCTTGCTGTTATGTCTGTAAATTGGGGGTAATGCTGCCCTACCTTCACAGGAGCTTGTTAAATGTCATGTTTGTGGGGCACTGAGACTGAGGAGTGATGAGCAGGATACATTAAGGGAGGTGAAAGTAATAGCTTTGTGCAGACAACAGGGCTTAGGAGCCCATGCTGAGCCATCAAGGGGGAAGAAAATTGTGAGGAGCTGTTAAATGAGTTTCACCTTTCCTGTGGGCTCGTGTTTTGTAGACCAATAGTCCGTGGCCTGTATTTTAACACTGAGTACACTGGATGCTTTTCTCTGCTGTTATAAGGATGGCTTGGGCTCTTCTTGATCATTTTGGCTTGAAAATTTCAGCTCAAGTTGGGCTGGGTATATAAATGCTGTGTGATGAAGCATCTGAGGAGGCTGCTGGGGAGTTGGGAGACAGAGCTGATGCTCTCCGCACATTGACTGTCTCAGGCATTTTTCATCTTCAGCTGGGCTGAAATAAGTCAAATTATCTGGGTGAACATAGGGACAAAGTGACCAAGAGCAAATAACTTAAGAAATGGTAAGCCCAGAATTATGGATGTTATTTCTATACAGTGAACTTGAGGAGCCTGATGGCAAACTGTTTTGTACATTGATGGAAACAGTTTCCCTGATAAACTTTTTGCAATTACCTGTTACTTGTCTTCCTTCAGCTCCTGTCATGCCATCTGGAAATCACCAAAACCTGGCTATTAACAACTGGCTTCTCAGCTCAGCAGGAAGACTGGACTCCTGATTTGCTAATCAGAGTATCAGGCAGTCACTGCTGCTCCTCTTGTCTGGGCTTGCAGTGTGAAATACAGCATGATTGTGGTTGAGGGCAAGATTAGTGCATGGGGCACTCCACATTTACCCTCCTGTCATGAAGAGTTGGCTGTGAACACAACTCAAGTGAAGTAAGCCCTAAGGCTTGGTTCCTCTCCCCTTCCCAGACAGGATCATTTCTGCTTGGGATTGTCCAAGGTGCTTGGGGAACACTCTACTCTGCTCCCACAGCAGGTTGATACTGAACTCCCACTTCGTGCAGTTTGAAAGGTCCAGGTAGAGCTTTCCCATCAAGCGGATTGATTTATCTTGGATTTTCTTGTGTCCTAGAGAAGACAAAGGAGTTCAGAGTTTTCAGTAGCTATGAAAACCTTGCAGCAAACATCTGTACAATCACACTGCAAACTTACACACTATTTTTCCTGGGATTTCTGTATGAGAGCAAGCAAATGAAAAATGTGAACTTTTTAAGACAAGTAAGCTGTGCACTCCCAGGGAAAGCAAGGATGGCTTTTCTGAATGTGAATGATTTGAATGCTTTGTCTGATGGGCCACAAACTTCCGCTAGAAAAGAATTTGCCAGGAGACCACACAGGATAAACTTCAGGCAGAAACCATCTACTGGAAGGGAAGGGACTCAAGACTCAGGACCTCTGGTGGGAAAAAGAGTTAGAATTGCAACAGGATAGTGACTGCTCTTCCAGTGTAACCACTCCACAACAAAACTGACAGGAAGGAATTATCCCCTCTGCCTTGTACACTGCAGGGATACCAGAGGCTGACCAGTGCTTAGGGCAACAGTCACACAGAAATCTCTTTCCTCTCAATTGGCATCATGTCAGACTGGTTTCCTCCAAGGACACTCAGATCCTGTTGATGACCATAGAACAGAAAAACATCACATTAAAAAAAAATCTTCATCACTTTTTTTTTTTTTTTTTTAATGAAGCCAGGCATTTTTCTTTTGTCAGAAGCATTGCAAGTGTTTTCACTGACAGGTTTATGCAACTCAGATTTTGTTCAATGAAAAAATACTTAGTTACAAAGCTGGTGTGTATTGTAAAAATTCATAAGGAAGATGAGGACTAAATCTGCTTTGCTCCTGACTAATATGAGCATTTGCAAAGAGAAAGGAACATGGTTAACCTTGCACCTTGGCTGAAATGAATCAGCCATCTGGAGCTTAGTTTTTCTCTTCAAAAATAATTACTAGGGAATAAAAAGGCTGCAGTGGTTGCCTTATTTTTATTTTCTTTCTGAATTTTGGGCAAATTTGTCTGGAGCAAATTTTCTAGCTTTTTATAATTTAACAATGGGAAACATGAAATAAAAGTTGGTTCTCTCTCATGTGACCAGCACTCAGCCTGGCGTTCAGTACCCACAGCCGTGTCCACAGCAGTACCATGGTCCCAGTTTGCATTGATGCAAACCCATCTCATCTTCCCTTCTGGAGTGTCCTTGCTGCAAGGCTGCCCCTGTTCTGTGGCTGCCTGGTGGGGTAGGAGTTGCTTGGGTACTTTATTGGGTATTATTTCAGTAAATAGTGAGACTAAAATCAAAATCCAGGATTCCCACTTCCTTTTCATAGCACTTACTCTGGATAAAAAGTCTAGCATGTTGAAGAGGTAGTATAAAAATCACAAGATTTGACAATGCCAAAGTAATTTATTCTCAAATTTGGCCTATGCTTCAGGATTTTGAAGAATAGCTTTTATCATTTTTCCCAAGAGTGTACTTCTAAACAAATATTCTCCCACTGATGTTTACAATCAGAAGGGGCAGCCAGAAAATTTGCAAGCAGTGAAGAATAAACTGGTCAGTAGGTATCTTTGCCAACAGGGAAGTAGAGGAAAATAAACAGCATCTACTATGGAAATATATTTCGTTTGAAAGGTGTTGTCCAGTCCAGACTCCTGAAGACTTATAACCAGTGTTGAGGTGATTTATGTTTGAACTTGTTCACATTCATCCAAGTGCTGAGAAATGGCCAGTTTAACAAACAAAGCCTTTTATTCATAGCTATACAGGGTTCATATTGCAGTTTTGTGTACGGATAATTACATTGTGTATCTTGGCACTATCATTTTTCATGTTTGCTAATAGTTGCTGTTTGCCAACAATTAGTCTCTTTCTGAGGACTTAACTGCAGGCAGTTGCTTTCTCTGTAATCATATTTGCTTCAGCAAAACAGTTTTATTCTGATTTTGAGCATATGAGACCACAGATTCACTCCAAGGGTCTGCGTGAAAGTTTTACTTTGAGTGGGTCTGTGTGGTTTACTGGATCATGGACTAATCAGGAAGAGGTCGCCAGCTCAAACAGTCCTCAACAATTAAAATATCATTGGGAGATCAAATAAATGAAATGTGAATCAGCCCAGTAGGATCTTTGGGGCTGCAGCTCAGCTGTACTGCTGCCCTCAGCTGTCTAAGATGCTCAGCTCCTGCAGGATCAGCTCTGCCTACCAGGTTTTGCTGGTCAGACAGTCTGTCACAGGTACAGACGTGAGAATTTATCTTCAGGCTTGGTGCCTGCCCCAGAAAGATCCATGAGAACAACAGGGAGGCATTAAACTCGGAGAATGGCCTCAGTCTGGTAAAAGCAGATGAGGCTCCTGGTCAGCTGTTCTGTTCACAGTTCAGCCCCGTGGCATTCAGTGTGTGCAACTGCAACTCGTGATTCAAACAGGCATTTCTGTTGTTATAAGAGTGCCACTTACCTTCCAAGTGCCTTGCAAACTTGATTAGCTCACAAGATCTTTGAGGTACAAGAAGCTTGTTTTTACAGACTGAATTTGTTTTTCTTTGCATGCTTCAGGTGAGGTGAGATCCCTTTAGCCCCTGATGCAATGAAGAGGGGGCCATTTTGTGTTATCTGTAATTGATTATTATTTTCTACTTCTTTTATTTGAATAAAATTTACTTTACTGGAAAATTCAGGTCTTATCACTGCCGTGTCAGGGGTCCATGTTTCGTGTCCTTCATAATGCATGAGGTAAAATCCCTTTTTGTCAAAGTGTACCATGTTACATCTTTAAATCTTGTTTTGGCGGTGCTGTGTAGCTCATTATTCCTTTCTAGTGCCCCAAGATGCCTGGGTAGATTGTGGTAATGTCAGCAAGGAAGGGTGCAGACAAACCATTATGTGCTCAAGCACATAGAGATGTCTGTCTAGAGGGACTGGAGGACGAGCTGCGAAGCCAGGACAGGCTCCCTTGTGCTCAAGGGGTCTCAAGAAAAAACCCTGTGGCTCCCATCAGCCAGTACACAGGGAAAGTGAATCCTTGTGACCATGGGCCCAAAAGGAGATAGTAAATCAGAGGGGAACTCTGGTTTAGAAGTAAATACAGGAAAAACTTCTACGTTTATTATATGCATGTCATATACCAGAGACCAACACATTTACTTGAAAAGGAACAGGCATCTGTTCAAAGAACCCCCCTTCCCTGGTCAGTTGAATTTCCATCACTTCAGCCACTGTATGCTGCCTTCCTGCCTATAGGAGAGAAAAAGGGCAGTGAGAAGGGCAAACAGTTGGAACCTCTCCTCTTTCAGTTTGCTTCTTGCAGCATTGGGCCTTCTTGGTGGGGAGGATAGTTCTGGGAGTAGAGCAACTCATCAGAAAATCGTGACAATTTTTCATCAAACCATGTTTTCCCCCCAGCCTGTAGGAGGTCTGCCAGACAGGTAACAAAGATGATTGCTAGCTGAAAGGTGATAACACTGCCAAAAAAGAATTTTGAAGTTAATCAGAGCATTTTGGTTTATGACCCAACCATGGACTTCAAATGCATGCAAAAAATAATTAAAACCTCCCTCAGTTGTTGGCAATGATTCCGGGCTGCTTTAGAAATGTTCCTACTCCACTTATTTATCTGCTGTATCTTGGATGGGACTTTTGTCTTATCACCTTGCCTTACATGGTGTGCAAGCAGAAGAGCTTCCTTGTCAGGGAAGAACTACTATTTTTGCCCTTCTAGAGACATGGGAAACATTTAAGTGCATCTTTGTCTTGTGGGTGAGCACTCAAGAAAGTGATTAGGCACTGAATTGGGAGCTTAACTTCCATTGCAAAGCAATGCATGCCTGCGTGTGGTGCTGACTGGCTTCATAAGATGGTATAATTTATTTTGTTAACCTCAGCTCCTTGAGCCATTGTCAATTGTGTGTGGTAGTGTTAATCAAGTGCATTATAAAGAATAATTTTGGCTGAGGTTTTGAATCTGTGCTATGTAATGAGAATATTTGGATGGTAATAAATACAGTTTAAGCTCAGTTTGTGCTCACTGTGTGCCATAAATCGATCGGACATGTTCAACAACTACCTAGCACTCCAAAAGCATCCTTGTAAATGAAAACAATTTTGCATAACTGTGAAAAGTAGTTAATTTGGTAACAGCCTAGTCACCAAATTCACATAACTTACCCTATTTCTGCACGACTCTCTGTCATGCTGAGCTGTGGATGGTATTGGAGAGAAGCTGCTTTAGCAAGACAATCTGCAGGATGGCCACCACTGAAGAAGGGTAGATATAAGCTGTCCTTTCCTCGTAGCTAAAAATTTGTGAATGGTCTCCTTGTCATAAACGTAAGTATTACAGGAATCTCTCCTACTGACCAGCAGTTGAAAATCATTCTGCAGAGACAAAAGTAAGATACTGACAGACTTGACTAGGACAGGTTTGTTGGACTAGCCATATAATGATACTCTGGAAATTCCTTTCAACAAGAACAATTCTGTGGTCTAGGTTACATTGCTGACAGAATATTTGGAGCTCTTGTTCAGTTGGGAAATGATTAAAATGTTTTAAAGGTGTTTTTTTGTGTTGGTTGCTCACAAATGAAATACAGATGTAAAACTGCTTCAGCTATAAATCTGGCCTCAATCATTCCTAACATTTCAACATCATACTGTGCAAAATGGCCTTCACTTAAGTAATTTCCAAATGACTGAACTTCACATTTTTCTCCCGTTATTGTCATCAACCTCACCAGATGTCATAATCAAGGAAGAGCCACTAATGAGAAGCTGCTGGTAAATTTGGCACGTCTCAGTCACTTCCATGTGAGTACCTGAACAGACTGAGCATCTACAACAGCCAGTGTGAATCAGAAACAAAACTAAGAATGAGAGCATGGATGTGAGCTGTTCTTTCAAACCACTCTATATAATCAAAATAAATAGCCCTGCCAGTGTATACAAAGCAATAATCTGACTCATGAACAAGGTGAACATTTCCAGTCTTGTGTTTCCAGTATTGCAATCCACAACTAGACCTGGAAACACAGATGTCTTCTGCACCTTGGTGAGCATGATAAGCAGTGACTACTTTGTAACAAACACAAATCTGTTATTTATATTCATACAGCTCAGGTACACCACTGATAGATAAAAAGTTACAAATACCTTGGTGCTCCGTTAGATCTCTTTTAAGATTATATTAATCAAGATGGCAAAGAATTATAAAATTAGATTGTTCTCTTGCTGCAAATATTGCTGAATCTTTCCATAGTTAACTCTTTCTTATACTAAACAGATATTTTCCAGATATTTTCATGGCTTAACACATGTGTTTACATATTTCCTCAACCAGCCAGATTTTCTCACTGATTGAATCTGAGAAAACCTATTGAGAGAGAGAATATGGAGAACAAAATGTGTGCAACATATTTCTCTTGATGTATGTTTTAATCCCAGCTGCCCTTGTAATAGAGATGCCTGAGAGCATTTTGGATGTGATGAACTATGACCTTCAGTGAACAATGGCCCATCCCCAATACACAGAGCTAAACTTTCTCAGACTAAGGATTGTCCTCATCCTCCCTACAGTGTGTGAGTTTCCTTTATGTGGATCTTCATGATGGAATAAGCCAAGATCCAGGTCTGAACATTCAAATATCTTGGACAAAATCTAACGCTAAGGCCCCTGTGGCTGCACTTTATGATTGTACAGAGAAGTGGTTGTAAAGCTGAAACCTGTTTGTAAACAGTTTGTTGAATGACAAGCTAAGTTACCATCTGGTCTCTTTGTGCAGCTTTCTCTTTTTGCTGTTTACAAGTTCTTGCACATGGGAGAATTAGTATTGTTTATAGAGAGTGAATTTTGAGCCCATGGTCAACATGCAGGTATCTAAGAAATAGAATTTTTTTGCTATTTAACTTTGAAACAAAGGTAATGTATTGAAGTCAAGTAAGGTTATGTAGTCATGATCAGAAATCATGGCACGTGCCCCAAATAACCAGGCACAGAGGCTAAGCAGTAAGTTGTGTACACTGGGTAAACATGTGTTAAGACACAGTTTGAGAAGCACCTGGTCCCTTGGGAAAAGCTATATGTGGCTCTATTAAATGAAAAGAGGGATAAATCCCCACAATCTGCCTAGAGGAAATTTGTAAACAAAGGCGTTGGAGAAAAACTATATTGAAAAATTTTTCACTAGTCCTAATGATTTAACGAATACAGCATGGATATTTCAGTAGTGGAGAGGATCATAGGATGTGTGTTCGAGAAGGCTGGATTGAATCCAGGCCTCTAGGATGATTTTCTGTGACAGTTTGGTTAATTATAAGAACCACATGAAAAAAGGCACATAAACTTCATCCTGTTCTGTTTTAAAACTTTCCCCAGAGCACAAGTCCTTCTTTAAAGGTTACCCTCTGATATGTAACACATCCTGCGTTGTTTTGCTAAGCTATGACTCTGTAATAAGTGTTTGAAATTTACAGCTTCAGTTCGTCAGAGAGCTGAGAAGTGTTTATTTTTTCTCAGTTGTTCTTGCTATGTAATGAATGTAACTCACCGAGTACTCTGACTCCAGCCCTGGGCTGTGGCAGCCGCCGTCTTTCCAAGAAATAACACATTGGCTGCAGCAGTCTGGTAACACGAGCGAGGCCTTTCTGCCAATTACAGAGCAGGCATTTGCAGACTGAGGAGGAGAGGCTGGAATCGAAGTCACACAAGGTCATTTCTGGCTGAACTGAAAATAAAGCCCATGTTTTAAAGGCAGCTTAGGAAAATTGCAGCCACTTATCCGTATTGGTTTGCAGAAAGAGCCCGTCTGCCTATTTAGATGTGGTGGTTGCAAAATGGGGGTTTCCTTTCCCACAAGTAACTCATTTGTTTCGGTGAGTTAAAATTCCCTATTTGGATAAAGGTCTGTGATGGCTGGCAGTGATTGTGATTAATACAATGCTGCAAACAGCTCAGGGTTTCTTGCACAATGGGAGCTGCTGGGCATGAAGGATCCTGGATCTTCTTCAGGAGACTTGAGAAGCATATTTTGAGAAAAACTGGATGTTCTTTATGGGAAAAGGAAAAACCACCATTAATACTAGATGTATGTTCTGTAAATTACTAATACTGCAAATAAATCCAAATTAAAACTACGCTTCTGATCATCAAAACTGATTAGCAAGTCTTTACTGTTAAGTAGTTGATTTATTTACCCTTTCCATAATGTTCTTAACACTAGCTGCATAGCACTTATGTAAAGATTTCTTTCAAAGAAGGTCTTGGTAGCCTTTTGCTGTGGGGAGAAGCTCAAGCTGTGTGCCTTGGCCTGCTATTGCCCCAGTGAGTGCATGGTGGTCACAGGGTGGGTTCCCCCGGCTGCTGTCCCAGGCAAGCAGTGATTGCCCCTGGGCAGGATGGCAAAGACTGTGCCATGCTGTGGGTGGCAGTGGGGGCCCAGCAGTGCTGCCTACAAACTGGAGCACAGCTCTAACAGCCATTTCTGAGCTGCTGATATCTTTGCCAACATTTTGCTGTTCAAGCTAGAGCTCTTTTCCTGGTGCCTGCTTCAGACCAATGTGTGCATCCTTTCTTAATTTAATAAAAGTAACATGGGGTTGGTTTTATTTTGTTTAGATAGTTAGAGGAAGTTTGCAGTTCTGCCTGTGCTCAAGGGAGGCAGGTCACTGGTTTGTTTTTACTGGCATTAGTTGTGAAGTATTTTATTCTCCTTTTCATTATTTTTCCTTTGATATTCTCAGTCTGGGCTGGAATTTCTCATTGGTGAGTCAGCTTCTTTTCTGGTTGTTCCCCTGCAGAATTACCTTGTAGGCTTCATCTGCAGCTCCTGGAATGTCACAGGGCTGTCAGTGTGTAGGGCTGAGGTGGCAGTGTTTGAATTTCCCTGTCTATCCGAATTGCCCTCATGAGGAGAAGCTGGGCTGGGAGGCTCTGTTTCTAATGTATCTGCTACTCACAAGCATGAATGTTGCTCAAAGGTGACCAAATGTCCCAGTCCCCAGCTGCAGCAAACACTGATGGTGTGGACAAAGCTCTTGAGACTATTTTCAGCCTTTGCCATAGACAGTATCAAACCTGGTGTGCTGTGTGTGGCAGTGCTCTCAAAGGAGTAAGGGTCGAAATATATCCTGCCTTTCTTTTTCACTGCAAAACACGGTGGGAGAACTGCCCTGGACCTGGGAGGCTGTAGTGACTTCGTTTGCTTTGATGGCCCAAGAGGCACAAGATAAGTGGTGATGCCTTTGCCTCCTACTGAGCTTTCACAAAGCCCCAGCTGCAGGTGGGTCCTTTCCACAGACACCATCTGATATCTCCCTGTACTGGCACCATGCAGGTTTATATCAAGGATAAAGTAAACCTTAGATAGCATCAGATTTAGAATTGTATTGAGAGGGCTGTGAGCATGGGCCTTTGAAAAGGAAATTGAGAGGCTTCATTTAATTACTGTGTGTCCAGAACCTCTGCTCTGTACAGCCTTTAGACATCTGCCTTTGTAGTGGTGTCAGGCAGAAAAAGCAACCAGGGCATTTTCACTGCAGGGGCTCCACTATATTTCCTACAAGAAGCTTGAAATTGCCTGCTTAGGGTTTGGCAGCAGCCTGAACTGACAACTACTGCCCACATAGGCTATGGGACACAGGGACCCAGGTCACAGGATCTGCCAGGAACTCAGGGCTCAGGGAATAATCTCACAGGCTGCATTTCAGTGTAAATTATTTCCCTCTGAAGAATATTCCTTTTTCAGGGCTTTACTGGAACATAAAATGTGGCCCTTAGGAGGTAGAGGCTGCATCAGGCTTGCTGATTGGATTAAAATATAATGATTTCCTGTTCTCCCCAAATCACTTGGTACACAGTTGGGGGTGCTGCAAAGAGGATGCACTCCCCTTGCCCAGGAGCTGAATAGGATTTCTCTTCATTCAGCAGAATGGAAAAGAAAAATAGAGAATAATACATGAGGGACTTATATGCCGTTGTGCAAACAATTCCTTGGCATCAGAGCAAAGCCAAGTAACCCCACCAGCTCTCATTCACAGCTGACCAGCAGCAGGAGGGTCAGGTTCCTTACCTGGGGGATTCTGCTCAAATGCAGGCTCCAGTCCAGCAGGGAGACATCAAGAAAGAGAGAAGGCAATGTAATCAGCTCTGAGCGTAAAAGCTGCAATCTCTTAGTGGAGGGAGCTTCTAACATCCTGCCATGAGTGAAGCAAGACTGGGGCTGAAGGATGAAGGGAATTGGGGTGGAGGATTTTCTGGCTTTTGAGGTTTTATGAACCTTGCAAACTGTTTTATGGGTTCACAAAGCTGACTGAGTCTGCAAACCTTTTTTTTTTTTTTTTTTGTAATTTAAATCCTTTTCTTTCCAGGGCCATCCAGGTTAGCAATAAAAATAATGTCAAACAATGAAGTAAAGCTTAGTCTGTTCTGCAAAGACTAGAACATCCCACCAGAGACAGCTGAACCACAGAGAAAAAGCACAGTCTTTATTCGCTGAATGGTGAATAAATGGATGTTCACACTGGCTGTGATTTGTTTCTAGTCTCATCTTTATTTTCAGTAACTTTCACTCTTCTCTGTGTTGCGTTTGGTTTTTTTTTTTTAGTTTGGTTTCATAAGGGAGCAAAAGTTACGAAATAAATCCATTTGTACATGTATGAGTGCCTTTCAATCTCACCCATCTGGTGTTTTAATTGTGGCAACCTATTTCATCCAAATTTACCAGAAAGGTACAGTTCTCAGAGGTAATTGTGTTCCAACATGTTTTGTGAAAATAAGCGCCTGAAGAGAGAGGCAAGACCTTGTTAATGTTTTGAGCAAGAGGCAAAACTTCAGGGAGTTGAATTCACTAGGAGATAGAAACATATTCCCCAGGGGGAAAAAAAAAAAAAAAAAGAGAGGGAGAAAAAGAAAAAAGAAAAGGAAGGAGAGGGCTCAGGAGAAACTCACCATGCTGCAGCTTCAGAAAAATCTTACAACTACCATGAGACTGAAATCCTTATGAGACTGTGTCATTAACTCATGGACCTCTCTGTGTTTCTGTTTTGCTGAATGTCTCTGTAAAGCAGTATGTAACCTATAACATCTGAGAACAAATCAAACTGACAATCCAAGCAGCAGTGAAACTAGATCAGCCTGTTTGTTATTCCATGGCTAGTCATGAGAGAAATGTGGAGCTTGTTTTACAAATTGAAACACCCCAAATTATCAGCAGACCTGTGACCACTCTGCATTTTTGTTTTTTATTGGCAGTTAACTGAAGCCAAACAGGACCAGACCAAGCCTGTTACTTCATCTCTGCTTGGCTGGAAATGTCGCTGTGGTCTGACTGTGCTCCTGGAAGTATCAGGCATGGCTTTGCATTGGAGGATGCTGGATCCAGAGGCAATGATTTGATGAGTTGATCCTGCTACTTGTGGGATGAACTCCCTTTGGAGTCTACTGCTTGCTCTGGACTCTAAAGGGCAGGCACATGTGAAAGGAACAGTGATGCAAATGTTCTGGAGTTAGCTCTGGAAAATGTTGTTTTCATGTCCAAATTTCCATATAATCCCTGCAATTTCAATAATATATTTTGGAAGACGGAGAAAAAAGTACAATATGTAAGTATTTTTAAAAGGGAGGGAGAGTGGCTCCCTTCTGGTCAACATATCTGTCCTGCACAAACTGTCAGATATTCCAGGGTAATGAGTGAGAGCTCCTCCTCTAATCCCTAAAGAGCAGCTTTGCTTGCTGACAAGGCAGCAGTTATGGGGCTGGGGCAGTAAGTGGTGTATTTTCTACAGCTTCTCTTGAAAGATCATCCTGAATTTTTCATTCCTTAAACTCTTGTGTTCATGGCAAGCACTCTCTTGGTCATATAACAGTACTGCTACCAGGTAAGTACTTTCATGGCCAAAAAGCAGGTGCCTAAATGTGTGTTTAGTGAAAGTCATATCAGAGGTGAAATTCGGGATTGCCTCCCAAACGCAGCTTTTAGGGAATTATTTTGGGAAATGCACAGAGAAGCCCTGTAAAGGCTCTGCCCTCCTGTACCCTGCCATGAAGTGGTGCATGCAGGCACTCACTGGGGATTCATAGCTGCATGTCTGAGCAGCCTGTAAAAACTGGCTTGGCTGTTGGTGTTTTACCACTCTTGGAGGAACCTGCCTGAGGCCATGGTGCTCTGCAGGACCCTGCCCAGAGAAGGGCCCTGCCTGTGTTAATTTGCAGCCTTAACAGAAGCATGCTGAGGAGAGAAAATGGGAGTCCTTCTCTTTGGTCTTGAACCAGTTTCCTTGTACATGACTTGGTGAGAAATTCAGTGGCTCAGAAAAGAGTATGTTGCAGTGTCAAGGATGCTTTGACTCATGAGTGTTAGAAATGAAGCCCTCTCCTTTTCAGTTGCTGTTTGCAGTAGTTTACACATAAAAAGTATAAAATCTACTGTTAAAGCATTTTGTTTTACAAACCATGAGGCCTGACTGAGTGTCCCTGGCACCCTCCACCCATCATCCATCAGTTGGTGTGGGGGCAGGGGTGCTCTGGCTCTGTCCTGGTGCTTTTGGACAGAGACTGAATCTCAGCCTGAAAACAATGTCAGGGAAAATAACCTGCTTTTGGGTGTGAATTGATTCCTGAGTAAGCCCACCATACCCGAGTTAGAGGGGTGTCCCCCATGGTGATTGGTTTCCCATCTGGCTGCCTAAAGATGGTAGATAGGCAGTGTTGGAAGTATAGGTCATGACTGCGTGCTGTTCCAGCCAAAACTGCAAAAAAACAACTGTAAAACAAGATCAGCAAGGGAGGATTTTGCTGCTTTGTTACTCAGGCCATTTTGGGGAAGGGAGGAGTGAAGCAGCTGGGCTTGATCCATCCCAGGCTACCTGCATTCTTTCTCCAGACTGGGTGCTTCACAGGGCAATTCCCTTATGCTCTCTTATCAGCAGTGGGAAGGTGTTTTATTACTGGGTTGCTGCTGGCTGCTCACCAAGCATCCTTGAGACAGGAATCGTCACTCAGGCTAAATTAAAGAGTGCTTGAGTACATACAGGGGAAGGAAAAACAAACTGTCAGGAACTGAATCCAGAACACCTGACATTCAGAGATGCCTGGTTGACATCAACCTTTTCCCCCTCCACTAACCACGTGCCCCTCTTGCAGATGAAACCTGGGTTTCCAGAGCTGTCCAAAGGAGTTAGGCACCCACCTTCTTAAGAGTGAGATGTCTAATGTCAGAATTCAGGATTTCTGCCATTTCCCCTGACTGTCACTAGTTCTTTGTATGCCCTTGGGTCAGTTAACTTGCTTTAAGAATCCTACTCCATGCAGAAATCCTCTCTCACAGTTCAGTGATGCTGCAGGCTGTGGAGATGTGCCGTCGTTCAGGCTGGGATGTGATGAATTTTGTAAGCCAGGGCAGGGTTATTCCTGCAGGCATTAAGGTATCTTCTGATACAGCAAGGCCACGGGAGCCCTGCTTCACACCCCACTTTGCAATCAAGGGGCTGTGCTAGCACGGTGCTGGTGCACAGCCTCTGCTGTGGTTGCCATAGGAGGTCCCCAAGAGCAGCTGGGGTGAGATACTGAGCAGCTGTGGCTCTCATCATTTGCAGACCAGCCTCATACACAGCCTAGAGCAGGGCAGGGGCTGCCTTCTCTCAGGCACGATGGTTTGAAGCAGCCCTCACCATGAATATAATACAGGGATTTTGTTTTGTGGGAACTGTAATCTTCAGCTTCCGCTTCCCTTTGGGATGAGAATGTATGGACCTGGCAAGGAAGTGGACACTTTGGCAGCTCAGCACGCCTTGGCTGTGAATGGAAACAGATTGCATGGTCTGCATCAAGGTTCAGGCTGGGGAGGGGTGGGGTCTGTCCATGCACCAGTGGTCTGGGAGCATGATGGGGCAGGCAGGCAATAACGTGTGGGATGCCTGCAGTACTGGAAAGTCTTGGACATCTTATATACTGCCTGCTGTAACCTCACCAGAGCTTACATTTATCTTCTCATGGGGAAGGAACAGTCGAGTTCCCCTGAGCTGTTGTTTTGCCTCCTCTCATTATGTGAAGCCAGTACCTGTCAGGAGCATGCCTGTGTGTATCATGGAAGAAGCATTTTCCCAAGGAGAAAAATGTTCAATCTTTGGTGTATTTTCCCACGATTTTGAATTTTAGGATAATTGGGGAAATGTGTATTTATAGCATTATGTCAACAATTACTAATATTGTTGCAGAAAACATTTTCTGCCAAAAAAAAAATTCTTTCAAATTTATTTTACTTACCTATGTGTTTGTCAAACAATACCTGAACAACTACCTGTGCTGAAGGAGAAGGAGAACTGTGTGTAGAAAAGGGATATGTGGATGGTCTATGGAGAGAATTTATCAAGACCCCTGCTGAGGGAGCTGGATGGGTCCCTGCCTAACTCCCTGTCATCACAGAGCCCCTGTGGCAGGTGGAGGAATCCCACTCTCCATTTGAAAATGTCATGCCCCCACGAATTATCTATCCCAAGATTCTGAGGCAGCTATTTAAACACCCGTGTCTTTGAATCACTTGCCCTTGATAAATCACAGCAAACACCTTTGTTAAACCAGCCCTGACTTTGACCCACATCTTTGAAGAAACACCAGCTGACATCTGTCTGCAGCATGCAAATAGCATGGAAATGGGACACCACCAGGGCTTTGGATGGGTGGGCTAGCTGCTCTTCCCTCCTGGAGGCACAAGACCCCTCTGCTGGTGATGGTGTGTGCCCTGGGGCTGTGACAGAGCTTTATGAATGCTGGCTATCAGGCTTTCTGTGCATTTGCTGAGCAGCTTAGTAGTACAGGATAAATATCTGGGGACAACATCTATCATCATGACAAACCCTCTCTAAACTCCCTCAGAACCATGCTCTCTCTAGCCAGCATTGGGCTCCTGGTATGATTCAAGTCCACACTCAGCCCCTGATCCGTTTTCAATTTTCTGATAATGATGTCGTTTATTTCCTGGTCTGGGTGCAACTGCAAATCAATTTGGTTCCCTGCAATTCTCTTGTTCAATCTCTTCCTTCGGTGATAAGCTCCTCTGAGCAGCATTTTGGTCTCACCTGCAAACATTACTGTGCAGTGAAGGAGGACCAGGAGGCATCGTGACAGCTTTCCAATTCCCTGCTAATACATTTGATTTTGGTGTTTGCAACACGCCAAGTTTGGATTCCGAGCAGAGCCCAGGCAGCACTAGGACTGAAAGGCTTTTGGCAGGGGGATTGGAAAAGGCTGCTGGAGCAATCAAGGCAAGAACAAAGCAAAGGCACAGGTCAGGTAGATTTTGCTGCGTGCATGCAGCAGTTGGATGAAATGGGGAATTGATCACCAGGGCCTGGGGGTAGAGACAGTATTTACAGTCAAGGGCACCTCTCCCCACCACAGCTGCAGCAGAGGGCTGCTGTGCTTTTACCCTGTTACTTCTTGCAGGAGTTTGAGCCCCGCTTGGGTTTGAGAGATACAGCAAATGTGTCTCTATTTCTCCCCCACGAACGCTGGGAGTGAGGGTGGGTTTAGCAGTGGTACCAGGTCCACAGGACATGCCAGGGTGGAGGAACGAACCAGCATCTCCTGCTACAGGAATGCCTGAGATGCCCAGTTATCCAAACGACATGTTGTTGGGCTGTGCAGGGATGAATCTCTCAGGAAAAGGGACTAAACTATCTGATTACCACCTGGTATGGAGTAAAAAGGTGATGGTTTTTCTCTAGTAACAGCATGTTCTGTATTTTCCCAGCATCTTGCTTGCTTTCCCCCAGTCTGGGTCCTACAATGCTTCAGAGTGTGTTTTAATATCTTGCTAAATCCACTTGTGCTTCCATTGTCTTCCCTACTATCGGTAACACCTCTAAATTAAGTTTCATCTGTGAATTTAATTCTTCCCCAAAGAAATTGCTTTCTTCCCCGAAGGATGCAGTGTTTTTATGGTGACAGAACAAATATATAAAGGCAGATTGCAGGAGTGAGTGGAGACTAACAAACTTTGTAGAGTTCTTTGGAGTATCTCCAAGGCTGGACAAGAAACCTGGATATCTAGGGATAGTTAATTGGTTGGAAAGCTCCAGGGAAAGGGGATGTATGAACATTTGAAGACACTCAGATTCCTGTCAGCTCATTCTTCTAGAGCAGAACTGAATCCAGAAATTTTAGCAAAGAACCTTATTAGCTAACTAAAAAACAGGCTGCAGAAATATAAATCTAACTCAGTAATAAAGTACTGCAAACAGTTTTTTGCTCTGCATGTGGCTTTGGGAGTCCAATGCCTCTGAGAAGCTTGGTATTCAGGGCCAAATTATGGTCTCCTATGGACCCAGAGGAAAGTGTGCATTCATATTCATTTGTGTGTATATTATGTATTTATCAGTTTTCATTGGCTAAACACATACTAATCTGATGTGTGCTCAGAAACAAAGGATGGAATTTTATCACTTGTCAGCTTAACCTGGAGAAACCACAGGTGTTGAGTTTTTCCTAAGGGCTAAAGTTAAAAAATCATAAAGTTAAAATCATAGATTCATTATAATCTTGTAGTGCTGGAAGAGGCCTGCAGAGAACTCCTTAATCACTCTGCATTTAGGCAGGAGGATTACTTCTACAAAATGCTTATGGTTGTTTGCGTGACTTCTTATAAAAAAACCTCCAGCATTTAACTACGCTGATGGTCAGAAAGCATTTTTAATAACCCCTTTAAATCTGCCTTGCTTGGAGAAAAACTGATTTTTCTTCTCTTCCTCTTAGGGAACCTGGAGAGCAATTGATCATAATCTTCCTGACCTTTTAAATGTGAGAAGATTGCTATTACATCTCTCCTTAGTCTTGTCTTTTGTAGACTAAACAAATCTACTTCCTTCATCTATCCTTCCTGGGCCATATTTTCAAATACCTCGATCCTTCCTATTACTATCCTTTGGACTTTTTCCAGCTCTCTACATCTCCCTTTAACTGTGGTGCCCCAAAATGAATACAGTATTCCAGAAGAGTGAAATCATTGCTCTTGTGTTATACACACATAACACTTGTGATAATACATCTTAGAAGGAAATTTGTCTTGTTTGCAATGGTATCATGCCATTGACTTGCTGAGTTTATGACTTGCCCATTCTGTGCTGTGTATTTGCCTGTACAGTCAGTGAATAGCTCATCGTTCTCTCCTCTGTTTCCACACTTTTCCTTTTGATGGTAATACTTTGGACTTGAACTTACCAAATTTCATGTTGGTTGGGACTATCTGTCCAATTATCAAGGCCATTTTTCATTCTGATCTGCCTTTTCAAGGAGTGGCAGCCTCTTTCAATTTGTGATCCTTTGCAGAGTCTAAAACTGAGTTCTTTTGGCTGGTATTCAGAAAGTTAGGACAGAGATGTTCCTTCAGAGGGGACTAGAAAATTGGTTGAAATTTATAAAGGCGGGGGCACTGTGTGTTTTTTTCACAACCCACTTAAGCAGCTTCTGGTTGTGGTGCCCTTTCATTTTTGAATTATTAAAATAATTGGCTTTTTTTAGCTATGTTGCAGTTGTACACTAGAGACATCTTGTAAAAAATGCATGAGTACTGATATCTTAATGCTATTTCCTCACAGAGCTCTCCCTCCTTTTCTAGTCCCATTTGTAATATCAATGTATTGACTTTTCAGGCCCCAAATGAGATCATATTATTTTCCATATTATTTCTATTTAGAAATAATTCTACTATTCTTTAGCTGAGAAGAAGTTACTGCAAAGCCATTCCCCCGTTGTATGAGAAGAGACTTAGAGACTGTGGTCTGTGACAAGAATTCCGTCTAGATCTGTAGGCTTTGTTTCTCTTGTCCACTGAAAGTTCATAGGGAGTATCTGCCCCCAAAAACTCTAGTTCCTTGAAATTTGGCCTTCTATATGTCACCAGATTTCTTCTTGTGCAGCCTCCTAGTATCAATCCTCCTCTTCTTACTCTGTCTCGATTCTATACTAATAATGCCTCTTCCTGGGCTGTGCATTTTTACTGCAGATGATAACGGAGTTCACAAAAATGGTGGGGAAGTGGGAAGATACTTAACATTAACTGAAGGAAAAGGGATTTCCTTGCTCTCATCCTTAAAAATTGCCCGCTGCAAGCAAAGTTTCTCCAGAAGGCCCTGCAGACAGCATGTGCAGCAAACTCTGTTCCTGCAGCATATTTCCCTGGCAGCGTGCTGACAGATACTGCTCTGACCAGCAATTCTAGTAACATCCCTGTCTGTCCAGCTGTCAGAGGACTGCTTGAGTATTTTCAGAAAATCAGCTCTAATAGTCTCACCATTTCATCTGTGCAAGGTCGTTAGTCCCCAGGTAACTATTGAGACAGACTGTAATTACCTCCTGTCTGCTGCACTATAAATCCTTATTTTCACTCATGGGCCTGCACTGGGGCCAGTCTGAAGCTTTCCTGTCATGTGGGGAGCAATCATCTCTCCAGTACTTCTGAGAGAGGATGTCTTTTCTGAAAGCTACATCCTCCCACCTAGATTTTGTTTGCCTAGAGATAGAAGTTGCTGGAAAACGTCCTCTGGCCGGGATGTATGTAAGTGTGGTAAGGAACAGAATAGTCTCTGGTGGCTTTGCTGTCTGTGGACACATTGCTCTTCGACCTGGATCATGAGGGTGTGTATTTGGGGACTGCAAAGCCTCCTAAAACAGGCAAGCTAGAGAAGGCAGAGCTGGGAACTGCTGCCCTCAGTTCTCTCCCTGTGCAAGTACAAATAAGGCACCTCCCTCAGCTGATCATGTGTGATGTATTTGGCTGCTTACCTTGGCTGGTTTTGCCTTCTCAAATGGCAACGGTGTTTGGTCCTGCTGGCGTTTGCTGGGCTTGGTTGATAAGTGGAGGGAAAACAGTGCAGGATGGGGCTGCCTTTGTCTTGCCTCATGCACAACCGAGCAAGCTGGTGGTGCCCCAGCCAGCTCATCCTCACTCTTCAAGGGCAGAGCAACGCAGGCAACTCCCTCTCCCTGCCAAGGAACATCCAGACTGGGATTTGTACGTGAGAAGCAATTGTTATCTGCTCTCCATAATCACTGCAAACCACATGCATTTTGGAGGCACCTAGGGCCGGGGGAGCCTGTTGTACAAATCAAGATGAATTAGGAGGACGTCAGGGTGATCTCTGTACATAATAAGGAGAGAGAAACAGGCTGAGAAATATTGGACAAATGAAAAAAGGGAGCAATTAAGGAAAAAAGCTAGTTCTGGGCAGGGATACTTGGCTTGGCTGTCTTCCCTGAAGGCTTGTTCCATTAACATTTTGATATTCAGCAAAAGCTGTCTTTGCAGGGGTAAAGAGATAAGCAGAAATGTTTAGCTTAAAAGTACCAGAACTCCAGGTTTCTAGTGCATTCTGGCTGGCTTCCTCCTCCTCCCTCAATGAAATACTCTGGCCTTTCTGTAGCAAAATATGTGAGTGAGCCTGGGACATGCCTGGGTTCCCTATGCACATGTGGTTCTGCTCCCCTCTTCTGATTTCATCCAGATGTCTTTTCTAATTATTATTATTGTTAAACTGTGCTGCTATTAGTAACTTGGAAATAGGATTGCTCCTCTGAACAGCAACTGGATACAAACTCAGAACTTCATTTAATCTTCATTTAATACTGGCTTCTTCCCTCAGCTACTTACCATCCTAGTACTAACAGATGCGTTGTCCAAAATAGGATGATATGAACCTTTCCTTTGCACCTCTGAGCTGACACCTGAAGGTTGCTGTTATAGTTGTGGTTACAGTGAGTGCTATGTATTGTTATGAAATAGTTACTGAGAGCCAAACCCTCACAGGTGGGTTGGCTGCCTGGTGGGGCTGGGCGTGTGAAATCAATGTGATGATTTACCTGAGTTGAGGTCAGAGCATTCACCATCTCACAAAAATGAGCATAGTCTGTAATTACCCATATTTTGCAGTATGCAGGCAGGAGTTTGACTTCACTCAGCATGCAGAGGTCCATTGCCTGGTCCTGAGCAGAGGCAGCACATAGGCTTACATGTTTCTTCTCCAATATCAGTTTCACTGAGTGCAAAAGGCTGCTGCTGAGTTTATTATTATTGCAAGTTTCAGGGCACGTCTGGAGGGATGTCACCTCGTCGAAAGAGACATTAGCTGTCTGCAGAAGTTTTGCTGTAAAGGAATCATGCTCGATTCACTGCCTTGCCTGCACCTTTGTCTGAAGTCACGAGGGGTGGGAGCCCACAAATGGCAGTTTAGCTCTGTGGGTGAGACCCCTCCATGTCAGATAGGAGATAGGCCTGATGTTTAGCATTGGCTACACTACTGTTCTCAAACTTTGGAGGTATTTTTAGACACTTAAATTGGTGGGCCTAGCACTGAGTTCTGTGGAGCATTTGCAATTGCCTTTGACTATAGGTAGGTATGCTGAAGTTTTGGGGCCTATATGACAGCGATCATCTGTTGCCAGTTGATACAGAGAAACCAAACATGAGCCAAGACTCTAGGAATTGTGTTGTGTGGTGCTGTGAGAAGTGAACTTGATGATCCAGCAAGTCCTTTGCAGGCCTACATTCCTTTGGTTCTGAAGCTGGAAACATGAAACAGGGTGATTTCTGAGGACCTTATTAGCTTTGGCTTTAAGTGGTAGCATGTATCTCCTGAGAACCATTCATAACATGAAAAACTTTTCTTTTTTCTTAACGTTAAAACCTAAACACTTTACTCAACAGTGATTTAATGAGAATATTCCCATTGTCAGTGCCTGATGCTAATAATAGACAGATGGCTGGCAGTTTGAAAACCAGTCAACACAAAATTTTTGCTATATTAAACCCAAACCATTTTAACTTGAAAAAATTGAACTGCTTATTCCACAGTCAGATTGTAAATGAATTGGCAGTAAATACAATCTACTGACAAGATGTGTTTATACTGCAGAAATCTTGAAAACACATATAGCATAAAATGGTGCATCTGATGTTAAGTGAATTATACATACTGACAAAAGGAGGTGGGAAGAAGGAGAGGGTAGGAGCAAAGCAGTGATGGGAAACAGCAGAACCAACAAGAAGGGAAGATGAAATTCACTGACTTGTTTCTAAGAGACAGTTTTGCCAGATTCAGAATTAGGTAACAGTCACACATAGTGCTCTGTATTGTTTAGAACAGTCGCTAAGAACAAAGCCCTTAGAGGTGTGTTGGTTGGCTCCTGGGATCAGTTGCACAATCTAATAGTGTTAGATGGTCACTGATACCCCTCCTGTTACTTCATGGGAGCAACTAACCCAGTCAGATTGTTGACAGTAATGTCACAGAGCCTGAGTGTTTTGGGAAAGCTGAGGGAGAAGTTGCATCTGGAGGTGTTTCTAAATTATGACAGCCACCCTTGGGTTTGGACCATTTATATTCCAGCCCTTTGTCAGGGGTAGTCCTCAGTTCATTACTGTCAATCCCAAACTCCTGATTTCTGTCCACTGTTATCTCTAGCTTCACAGGCTCTGAGATATGAGAGCACAGTCTTTGTGGGAAGCGCAGTGAATCCACTGCTTGGGATTTAGACTAACAGGAATTCCCACAAGAACAGGAAGTTCCCTGGCATTTTCCACTGCTACTTACTGCCTGAAACAAGGCATGAAAAACATGCAGAGTGTGTATTATAGCCCCTCTTCAGAGATGTGTCTCACTGTCTCATAGTTATGATAAAGAAGTCCCATGTGAGGATGGTTACATTAAACAATTCTCCAGACAAGCACTAGAGAAAGAAGTAGCAATTTGAGATCTGTTTTGTTCTTGCATATGGGGAAAAGGGCAGGAGCTTTTCATTGTCACAGAAAACTCAAGGTGTAAAGTGTAATACACTAGAACAACTTCAGGGCTACTCTTGGGGCTAAGAACTCTTTGGCCTCCACATTAAACTGAAACTCCACGCTGGGGAAGAAAGAGTGGAAAATATCATACTGAAAAATGCTCTATGAGAGAGAGCAAGAGATACTTGACCTGCCTGGATTTATAAAACAAGAAAGTCATCTGTGTAATAGCATTGCCTTTCTTGCAATCATTCTAAGGGATAATGAAAAACCAGAAGGAAGATTTAGAAAGAAATAAAGCAGCTAAGCAAGAACTGAAAGCAGTCTATTGCAGACTATTTATGCAGTAGAATATTATTTGTCAGCACTTTATGAAGAAAAAATTTCAATTTTGAAAATAACAGCAATGATTAATCTTTAAGAGAAAAAGGTCTCAAATTTAGTCAGTGAAAAGAAAATCAGTGATTCATTATACGGTAAGATGGAAAGAATATGTGCTTAATAACATCACTGGAGATAATGAGCTGCAAAATAGTGACATATACCTTCTAAAGATTCAATTTTGAAGTTAACCTGAGTGCGATGAAGGATGAGATGGATCTACTTCAGAAGAGTCACTGAAATTACCTATTGTAGCTTGGAGAAAGAATAGTTACTTCTTAGCTTACAATGAAAACCTCCAGTTTAACCAGGGAATTATGATTTTTTTTCTGCTGTAACCTAGTATTGCAGATCAAACAGTAAGGCAGAGTCATCTTTGTGGTCCTAAGTCTAATCCTAATGCCGCGCTTAACTGCCTGGGGTGCCAAGGCTGCGCCGGTCGAAGGTGACTCCTCTGGGGATTCTCGCTGATCCCCAGAACCCTACCGCAGTCACAGCGAGCAGAGCCCATAGCAGCGTAACGAGCAGGTGGTGAATGCGCACAGAAGCAAAAGCAGAGAGGACTCAGTAGTTCCATATACCAGACCAAGGTTTATTTGGCTGATGGGGCGAGACTGAGTCTAGCCACAAGGAGTTTCACCAAGGACGATCGAACCTCCTATGCTCTGCTCCAAGTGACCTCCAGAACAAAGGTAACAGGGGGTTTCATACTCCCAGGGTCCCAGGGGTGGGGACGCGAACACAACCAATCGGGAAAGCCCAAGGGTGTGGTCCAGGGTGAGGGACATGCTACACAACGAACGGGAAAACAGGGAAGGGGGAATACACCTGTGAAGGCCAATGTATAACGAAATGACAGAGACCTTTCCAGAACTCGGGGCAGGGGTGAAAGGAGAGTGACAGGAGAGAGAGGGAACCTCTCGCTCAACCAGGGGAGGGGACAGATAATTGACAAGGGGAGTATACAAGGTATAAACAGGGGTAAATAGAACGAACTAAAGTACAATTTACTAATAAAAACCACCGCAACATAGTCCTTTCAGGCTAGCTGGAGAGTCTCTGCAGGCAATCACAAGCTGCCCATTCCCAAAACATCTGGTAGAGACCTCGTGTAGTTTCCAATATCAAGCTGATTCTAGAGGAAGAGTTTGGAGATTTACATATTGCCTTGATCCATGTATCTGTTTACATCTGTTCTTTGACCCACAAGTTTTTTGACCTCTAAATTATTACACTTTTTTTCCTTACAAATATGCAGCATGAAATATTTGAAATAAACTACAGATATATGTCCAAAGGTAGCGGTCTTGCCACCATGAACACAGACTGTGTAATAACACAGTGTATCTGTAAGACATCCCTGTGCCCATTTGGATTTCTGAAGTGGTAACACCACATTGACCATGGCTGGGAACAAGCTTTTCCTAGCTGCTGTACCCTCACACATTTCCAGAATTCAGTCATACAGTTCGGAAGTAAAACATAAATTACAGCAGGGGCAGAGAGCAATTGACAGGTATGGGGAAAGGGGAGAAAGGACCTATTGTGTGTGAAGCAGACAGCTCTGCTGACCTGAGAATATATTATTCTGTGGAAGCACAAACCAGAGGATTTGTGGAATTTGTTCTCAATTCACCATGAAAATGCTGGGCTGGGGCAACAATCCATTTGATGCGGGTGGTCCTTAATGCATGTCATAATTTACACTTAAGGCATATATGATCCCTTGAAATTCCCTTCTTAGGAGGACCATAAAAACAGTGTTGCATATGGAGCTCACTGGAGGTTTCTGCAAAGCTCCCCCATTGTCAGACATAAACACATCCTATTATTCTATCTTAGGTCAGAGTTCAATGACTCCCCAAAGCTTATTTCAGTCCTAAACTTATCCCACTGCGGTCCGGGTGGGCAAAGCAGAAGTGTTTCCAACACAGCTTCTTTGCTGTGGCTGCTCTGCTCTGCAATCGGAAGCAAACCTGACTTCTCAGGCTGCAGATTCATGGACAGCTTATCGGTGAAATCACCCTTTCTCATCCTCAGGCTGTTTTCTGAAGGATTTTGCAAACATTACTGAGGTTTCCTCTTCTCTGTATAGGAGATCCTGGGATTATCATTAGCCTCATCTTCAAGAACAAGAATTAGAAGTTAAAAGACTTCATGTGGGGAATCCTTGTTAGCACAAGAAATAGATCACAGATGTGCCTTTGCCTGAGTGCTGCTGTGCAGGCAGAGCCCGGCCCTCACTGCACCCCATGGGCTTGGCCCCCTGCTCGGACACAGATGTCAGGGCCGTGCTGCTGTGCTGGGCACTGCCCAGCTCCTGCACAGCCACTGCCAGAGCCGCTTGTTGGGGGCCTGCATGGGTATGTGCCCCTTCTCTGGGCACCATCCCTGGGCCTGCATCCAGCAGGGCAGCAGCAAGCAGTCAGGGTGAGGAGCAATCCCTCGCTCTGAACATGGCAGTTCCCTAGATTGAGGCTGTTCCTTGCTCCCTGTATGCCAAAGGCACTTTCCAAGGCCATTTGTTTCTTGCTTGTGAGCATGGGGGTCACACAGAGATATCTCCAAGAAAGGCACTGCTGCCTTTGGGGATGGTGACCCAGTGGTCAGTGCCCAGGACAGGACTCATGGATGTCAAGTCAGGAAGCTCTTTCTCTGCATAAAAGGATGAGATGGAGCTGTAGAAGGGTTTACACTTGGACCAGAGGTCTGGGCTGCACAATCTGAGGGGAAAGCACTGACTCCTACCCTGAGAAATTAATGGTAAAAATTTTACTCTGTACTTTATCTCAGCTGACAGGAGGTAAGGCTATCTCTTTGAACTACGTGGCTCTGTGGTACAAGGAATGGCTCCACAAGAGCAGGTGAGAAACATTATGGCCATAGCTGCAGTTCAGAGATTTCAAGAGCCAAATAAAGCAATGAAGGAAGAACAGAGAAAAAATTTGACTGCAGAATATAGACAGATTTAAAAATGCTTCTTGTTAGCATCTCATAATAACTGGACCTGGAGAAAAACAGGATATTTGACCTAAAATTGCATGAGTGTTTTTTTCTCCCTTTTAGTCTCCAGTCTCTCAGAATTAGGCAGGTTGTAGCCTTAGATACAGCCAGCAAAAGATCAGAACAGCAACTCAAATTGAGAGATTGCATGGCTGGATCTGGCCCTTGGTAGTATTTTATCTCTAATGGAGAGAAAATAACAGTGACAAGGAATGAACATGCATGGTGTCTTTCCCTCCCATGGCCTTCCCGGGGGAGCTTTCCCTGCTCCGCTCGTGACCAACAGGCTGTTTCTCCTCTCTGAAATATTGCCCATTCCCTTCACCAGAAGTTTCCTGTGCTGACTGAAATATGAAAAAGGCCAAACAACATGGGGGAAGTTTGTTTATTTGTAGGGCTGCATATTCATGCCTGGCTTAGCCCCCCCCCCCGCTGAGGAATTTCAGCTATTTTGCTGGAAATGTGGGGTTGAGGGAATTAAGGCCCTGGTGAGAGTGGGGTGCTTGTGGTGATGTTGGTGACGGAAGTCAGGCCTAACTGGTCAGTGATGTCTCCATAACACAACAGGGGTCAGTGGAGAAGGGAGACTGGGTGGGAAAGGGACTGAGCCCTGCTGTGGCAGGGGGCGAGTGGAGGCCAGGCCCATGGCCACCACAGGGGTGACTGAAGCAGCACGTAAGGAGGCTGGTTTGTGCATCCCTCCCCATGCCCATCCAGGCTCTAGCACCTCAGGTGCACCTGGGTATCTCGAGAGAGTTTTGTTTTCCCTTTGAAGATCCCAAACCCAGCCTCCCCTGGAAACTCTTTGGGAGCCACAGGGGAAGGCCGTGCTGGCACCTCTGCTCCCCATCGTGGAGCCCTCAGCCACACACCGTGAGGAGGGGGTGTACAACGAGGGAAAACAAGGCAGCCACTTGCATCCTGGGGCCATTATTTTCAAAGGCAGCACAGCAGTGATTAATGCTCAGCCTGGCAGCGGGTTCTCTCTCCGGAAGCCTGGCTGGTGCAGGCTCCTGTGGGGCAGCTCCTTGTGCCCTTCCCTTGTGGTGAGGGGCTCCCCAGCTATGGTGTCTGTGGGGAACAACAGCCTCCGTGGCTGCCCAGGCGCCTGCCGTTAGGAAATCTTCCTCTAGGTCTCGGGAAGCATCTGTGCTTCCTGCCACTGTGGGTTCTCAGTGTGGCTCTGCTGGCCAACAAAACTCCTGTCCACCACCAGCCTCACCAGGAGCAGGGACATGGAGAAGGTTTGCAAGGACTAAATATTGATTTGCCAAGCCCTTGGGAGCATGAGATGGCTCAGGCAGCTGTGTCTATCTATCTCTGTAAGCAGCTGGCACAGCAGGCTGTATCAATCCATTTCAAATGACAGTTCTTCTCCAGGTCCAAAGGAAACACAGGTTTAAAATGTTGCCTTTAAGTAGACAAGTTAAATAAAAATAGTAGCAGCAGAAAACTGCAGTGTGCATGAAGATTGTGATGACTGAAGCATGGGACCTGGCAAAGACCAACATACCTCTCACACCAAGGGCTGCAGGGGCCCTGATAAACTTGCAGCTGCTTTTCCCCTGAAGGTGTAGAGAGACCAGATTGTATGGGTTTCAGCACAGAACCAAACTGGGATGATGGGCTTGTTGTGTCTGGTCCTATGAAATCATGTTCCTGCATGGCTACCCTCTGAGAAGAGAGGCTCACCATGCTGCAGACAATTCACTTGCCTCCTGAATTTGGGGTCCCTTTGTATGCTGCCAGCACTCAGAAAGCTGAGGATATTGGTTTTGCATGCTCTTCATTAGTATTATTTCAATGTTCTTTTTTTTTTTTTTTTCCTGACAGTTTCTACAGAAAAAATATTTTTATTAGAAAATGCAGTGACATTCCCAAATTTCTAGTGTTAGATGACATTTGACTTTGTGTGTGCTTTGCAATTAAAATCTTAAATGGTTCCTAAAATGAAAACAAAAGAAGAAAAACCTAATATTTGAGATGGAGTGGATGTTTTCAAAAGAAAAATTAGCTGTTGCTTCTGCAAATTGATTTTCTGGCAGATGATTATATTACAACCATTTTTCATTAAAAAATAATCTGCTGACCAGCTGTAGCACATTCATGTTTCAAGAGAAAGAGGAAGACCTCCACGTGCTGCAGTTTGGCTTGGACTGCGAGAAGGTAGGAGGGGAAACAGTAGTCCAGAGGTTTTCCTGAACACTGCAGAGCGTGGTGCAAGCACAGCATGGAGCAGTAGGCAGCTCCTGCTGGGCTGACCATGTGTGTGGCCTCACACTGAGCACCTGCCTCTGGCACCCCAATACAACACTACCTACCTTTGGAAGGCTGCAGGGACACAAACCCCATAGTCTGCAAATGTAGGACAGTGGTGCCAGTCTGTTCTGCCAGGCGGAAGTCAGGATATCTATCCCTCCAGATGGGGGTAAATCTGATTAAGAGGTTAAAGAACATTAAGACTTGGAGAGGGAAGGCATAAATGCAGTCCCTGAGCTCTCCAGTCAGTCTCTGGAAATCACCATGACCGTGCACAGGCTTGAAATTCTTGCAAACATATGATGGAAGGTGATGTAGAAGTGACAGCACTAAAATTAACACTGGCTGAGTGTGCAGATGGCAGTGGCCCAGCTGTGAGAGGTGCTAAGAAATGTCTGACACCCAGGTGATACCCAGGCACTAAAAAGCAGCTGCAATTCTTCCAGTGTGCTGCCAGAGCTGAGCACTGCAGAATGTCCCAAGATCTGGGCTGGAGGCTCATCAGGGCTGCAGCAGTCGGGCTGCATAATTGGCAGCTTTCTCTTATCTCAAGTTCTCACTTTATATTCAGTTTCTTTTCCTATAGCTGTCTTTCCTTGTCTGTCTGAATGAAAGCGAGCGTGTGTAGCTAAGGATCCCAAGTTAAAGGCTGCTCTCCTGAGCATCCCAGAGCTCAGCCACTGATTTTTCCAATTTTCCACTATTTCTTTGTGACCTATTTATCAGGCTGGTGAATCTGTCTAGGAGGACAAATCCTGAAATATGAGTCTGATAAAAGATGGGAAGCCATGATGATGTTATTCCCCACACTGGCTTACTTACTCTCCACAAATATTCCTGCAAGCAAAACTCAGACCACAAAAATGCTTGTAGAAAGCTCAGAGCTTCCTATCAGCACTCCAGAAGTTTGCATCGTGGCCAGTTGTCTTCTGTGCTGTTTGCTTTGTTGAGTGCAAGTGGGCACAAGTAAACAGAGTTCAATCCAGCAATGTCACGGTAGGAATTGGTTTGCTTCCCATGTATCCTTATGCTCCAGCAATCTTCTCAGTGGTGTTGGTGGAGTGTGCTCAGCAAATATATGCCCTCTGGCTCTGTGCAGCAGCTGAGTATTGGCACTAGACTACCAGCATGAAATCAGGTGTTGACCTGTAGCCCACCTCCTACTACAGAGGCACTCTGCCAGCAATCCTTACTGGGGTTACTTGAGCTATGGGCTTGGTGCCAGAAGTTTGCTGTCATGGAGCTAGGAGGTGCTCAGCAGATTTCCCAGGCATGAATAAAAAGCCTTATGTCCTATTCAAACTTTGTTTAGGAGGGAGATATCTTATAATCTGGGCTGCTGTCAGGGTTAGCCAGCACTTCTTCCCCCATCACTCTCACTGTGTACCACATGAGCTGCCAGTCAGCACCAGAGCTGGCTGCTGCTCCAGTTTGCTAGCAGTTGGTGCACTTCAAATCTGGCCAAACTTGTAAGATGATAGTTTTGCCAGTCAATCAGGATATCTGAAACTCACTTGTGGTCTCTGTGCCCTGTACCACCATGTGTGGGATGAAACAACACTTCATTCTGGGAGGTGGCAGGGTCCCAGAGGGCTCTGGCTTCACTTGTGTGAGGCAGTTTTTCTTTCTGTATCTGTACAGCATCAAGCACAGAAAGGGGCCTGGCCTGAGGCTGGTGTACCTATGTGGCATCATAGTAGTGGTAAACATAGTAGCATGTGATATTTGTCAGGGAAAGGTACAATAATCTACTCTGATTTTTTTGTATTTGGCTATATACATTGCTGGAAATTTTGCAAAAACCTAGCCAAAGGAATTGTATAAACTGCCTTAAATGTAAACCAGATACTGTCAATTTAGGGCATTTGTAATGGTAGTGTAAACTGAGCCAGAAATGCTGAACTGTGAGTCCAGGAGACAGCCAAAATGCAGCCAAAAGTCTTTTCTCTGCATTTAATTTAGTACAAGTGTGACTGGATAGGTACCAAGCCATGATCCTGGTCATGCTCTGTATAGGGAAACCTTAGGAGAAAATGACTTTTGATGAGAAATCACAGATCTTCGATCAAGTTTTATGATGAGGTAACAAAAGTGAGTGAGCTGGTACCTGGAAACATACTCTGTTATGTTTATCTAAGGATATGCCAGTGAAATGATATGCAATTAGAGGGGAGTTCAATCTGCCCATGTCCAAGCAGTCTGGAAACCATGGGAACAGAAATGGGATGACCTTATGCCTCAGGTGATAAACTTCACTACAACCTTCAGTTTGGTACCTCTAAAGCCCTGAGGACTGAAGCTGCAGAGATGTGTCATGTAAAGGGCCATTCTTCCACCCTTGAGTTTTATATTTGTATTTAAACACCTGTGGATGGCTACTGTCAGAAACTGGATGAGAGTGGTCTTTGGGCATCTGCCTTTTTTTCCTGGTTGGCTCAGCACATGTGGCTGTGTGGGGATTAAGCCTTATACAAAAAGAATTTGCAGATGTAGTTCAAGCAAAGCTTTAAAGGTGACCAGTTCCAGCATTACATGAGGTGCCAAGGGAGAGAGCTGCATGCTAGAACGCTTCTCTTGGAGGTGTGGTCCAAGCAGATCCAGAGGACTGGAAGCCAGACAATTCAGCATAGAAATAAGGTGCAGATTTTTTTACTGTGAAGAGAATTAACTACTGAAATAATTTACTAGAGGCTGTACTGGGTTCTCTGTCACAAGTAGTTTTAAATCAAGACCAGGTGTCTCTCTAAAAGATGTCTTTCTTCAGCAGAATGATGGGCTCACCGCACCACAGGGGATGATGTTCTCCAGCTGGTGTGATGCCAAATACTAGCTTGCTTTACCAACATTTCCTTCTGGATTTAAAAAACTATGGATCCTATGGAGAGAAAGAACTGTGTACTCCATAACAGGGAACATCTCTTCCCTCTGGGAAAGCCTGGAAGATTTATGGAGTTGCCTCTTGCAATTTATGGGAAAAGAAGGTGTTCCTGCATGTGAAAGACCAGAGGCTGGATAGTGGCTGGGCAGGGTTGCTGAGTACTGGGGACCTGGGTGTTTACTACCTAAAGGGAGAGCTGAGACATACTGATGTACCCTACCTGCCTGCTGCTCCAACAGTGGATGGGGTTGAGAGGGCTGGTGGATTTTATGGATGGATTCCTGTACTGGAACTTGTGCCAGGAACTGCCATGTTGCTGTAAGGCGATGGGGTAGGGAAACATGGCTCCTTCTTACCTGCAAGTCTGCAATAAGTGTGTGTAAGAATGAGGGTGGGGGAAAGACAAGGGAAAAGGAAACACAGCTCAGAGATGCCCTGATAGCAGGACTGAGTTTAGATGTAAGGTTTCACTCATCAGTAGCACTGAAACCAGCTTGGGAGGTAGACATCCAGGAATGCAGTGTGGCTGGGTTCCTCTTACACTGGGCAACAGCTTGACTGCTGCATGAACTTTATTAAAGTCAGGCTCACTAACTGAAGCTGTTCTGGAGAGAAAATAAAGAAAAGCAAGGAAGAAAAAATGGATCCTTCCCCACCAGAAACTGGCTTTTCAGAGCAACCTCGTATGAGCTGCAAAATCCATGTAGTCAGCAGTCCTGGTTGCAGCTGCCCTGAGGGCTGGAGAGGTGACACTGTGCAAACTGAGCTGCGAACGAGGTGAGAGCTGTGGGGGCACAACATGTGCTGCACTTGCCAGGCACTGGCAATCCCTTCGCAGAGCATGCTGAGCATGCAGCAGTGTAGCCATGGTGCTTTTGTTATGTTCCTACAAATTGTGCATCTCTTTCAAAGCTGATTGTTTATCCCTTGGCTGACTGAGGACATACACATAATCCATGGCAAATAATTTTGATTCAGTGAGCAATCTCTCACTTAGCCACCTCTCGCAATCACAGCCATCACATTGGCAGGCTTTGCTGACAGATAATACTTTATTTGGCAGACAAATTCCTGACATTTACAGCATCTGCTTCAGTTCCAGTAGAAACAGCCTGCATGGCAACAAAATCTGACCCCACTGGGTTCCTGGCTCAGCTCATTATCATTAGCTGTTTTAAAGGCAGCCTCTAAAAATCTCTGTGCTTCTCAGCACCTCATGGTGTGAATGCTGTAGCTGGTTTACAGATGGGGAAAAGAAGTCACAGGGAAACTTAAGCTGGTTCTGGGATGCTTCTTCACAGTCATCACTCATATTGAGTAGGTGTCTGCAAGCTCTGTCTGAAGATGGGGTTATGTGTGAACACTCATGTTATCCCCACGAATTCCAGCACACTACCCCTATGTATGAAATGAAGGAAACTTTTTACCACCTTGCTTGAGCTGTCTCGGGGCCAGTGGGCAGAATGCTGCTGAGCATCTGCAAATGACACACAGGAAATGCTGTGGTTCCCCTCTCCCAGTGGGCAGTGGATGTGCACTGCTCACCACAGCTGGTAGTTAATGTCCCTTCCACACTCCAGCCCCTCTCCACTCCT
Organism: Picathartes gymnocephalus; assembly: GCA_013390045.1. Taxonomy (NCBI): domain Eukaryota; kingdom Metazoa; phylum Chordata; class Aves; order Passeriformes; family Picathartidae; genus Picathartes; species Picathartes gymnocephalus. Next base: position 106,665 of record WEKY01010891.1, on the reverse strand, counting down.
GCCAGGGGTCCATTGCCAGGCTCAGACACGCAGCCTCTGGTGTGTGCAATTCATGGGTGCCCATGGGCTGGCCCCACTCTGCCCTCAGTCTACTGCCCCAGGAACTGTGGAAGTCAAGAAACACTGGCTCTGACATTAATGCTTCTGACTAACTTGCTTAATTGCATTCCCTGGCTCGGGTTCCCTGTTAAGCCTTAGAGAACTGGATCAGATTTCCCAAGATGTTGAAGTGCCTACAAATGTAGGTGGGCTCCTGTTAGGATCTTCAAATATTCCAAACTGTCAAGCCAATTACCCCACAAAATCTGCTTACTTTTTCTGACTCTGTGGGAGGGGGCCAGTCTCAAAGGAACCAGACAGTTCAGCATTTGCATGAAATGATGAGCAGCAGGGAAGAGCTGATTGTCTGTCCTGTACTCTAACTCACCTGTGTACCTTATAGCCATGGCTATTGCAGAGTTATACCATGCTGGCTTTTAGATGCTTTTATTCAGCACCTTGGTCTGATCAGCGCCTGATGGTGAAATCATAAGTTCAAAGAAGATGTGCACCCAAAGAGTACCTTCATGCTGTGACTCCAGACTCTGAGCCCTCCAGAACAGACTCCTTTAGCCTCCATTGTTTTTCTCACCTTTTGTGCCATTAAAACACTTGCTTCGTTTTGAAAACCAGATTAAATAATCAATCCCTGTGTTTTCTGATGGCTGTTTTTGAGCTTTTCTGAAAAGCACACAAGAGGCCACCAGAACCATCTTTTTTTTTTGTTTTTGCACCACATTTGAGCCTTGCCTGTTATCCCCTGACAGATCAGAGTAGAACTTCTCCTGCTGAACAAATTCTTCCTCTTCTTTGCTCCTCATGTCTTTCCCGGCTGAAGTGCTCCTTTGGAAAGCAGAAGACCAGGAGTGCCCATGTAAAAATGACAAGGATTAGGAAGTCTCAGATTCTCTACCTGCCTTTTCTTCTTGCACCAGCTAATGCCCAGAAATATTGCTGACAACAAAGAAAAATTTTCTCAGTTCAAAACTGAAACTCCTTTGAACCTAAAGGCACTCCTGTAGCTAGAAATCATTCAAATAATTAAAAACCCCTTGTATAGATTTATATTTTTTCAATTAAAAATTGTCATTTGAACAGAGACTTTCACCAGAAGAGAAACTTTCATCTCTAATGAAAGCATTTGCCACTTCAGTGTCTGACCAGGTCTGATTCTGCCCTGGTATTAGGAGGTGTTTTTTGGATTTGCTTAGGAACCTTCAGAGGATAGGTTTATGTGCCTTGTGTCCAAATGTACACTTGGTGGCCAGGTGCCTACATTGTGTCATAGGACAGGGATGTTTTTTGGCTGTCCCCAGGCTGAGCACTGGCCCCTAACACACCAGTCTGGTGAGCCTTTTTTTTTCCTCCCGAGGCTTTGATATTTGCATGTTGGTGTTTTTATTATTCCTGGGATGTTTCCAGACCCCCCCTACATGTCGTCTGGCAGAACAGCCCCTGCAAATTCCTGCATTTATAGTTTCTCCTCCATTTTCACCCTCTGAGTGCAGAAAGATTTTCTACAGAGGAAATAAAACCTGTGTGCCCTGAAAGCTGCAAAGTCACAGACTAACCAGAAAATAGTGAAACATATGAATATCCCTGCACAGTGTTTTCTGCTGCAAATAAGCCAAAATCAATGGACATGAGAATGCTTCTTTTACATGACTTGTCTCAAGGGTAGGACTAATAACATTTTTACATGACAGATGGGTTATAGTGCTTTCATTTTGTTCCCATGGCTGGGAACATGACACATCCTACTTTTCATAGCTGCCATCTGTTGGTCAAATTCATTCCAGTGCAATCAACCAGGTCATGGTTTTGGTTTGCTGGTTGTTGTGTTGTTGTTGTTTATTTATTTGTTTTAATTTGTTTTGTTGTGGTTTTCATTATTATTGTTTCTGGGAATTTAATTCTGAGTTTTTGGATCAGTGAGTAGAGAAAATGTTTTCTTCTATCTTGCAATGGCTGCGTGAAAGACCTTACTGATGGTAGAAAATATTCTCTCTTTCTGCTTGCTTGCAAGTTTTTCAAAAAAATAAAGCAACCAAAACCAAACCTTTGAACAGGTGAGCACTCAGTCAAAGTAGTGGAATGATGGATTTGAAATCTTCTCACAATGCTTTGTCCAGGTCAACAGAGGACAGTAATTAAAAGATCCATATCAACATGGTTCGGGTTTCAAGCAAATTAAGAATTCTTCAGGCTGAAGAATGCCAAGAGCCTCTTTCTCTTGAAAAAGAGAAAGGTCACATATTGTTCCCTAAACTAAAGCTTCTCTCACAAATTCCACTACACTAAGATCACATTCACTCCATTCTTACTAAGTAATGACTTGCTTTGTTTATTTTTATCAACAATCCATTTCTCTGCCATGTAATTGTTTTCATAGAATCCTCAAGGATGGAAAATACCTTTAAGATCATTGAGTGGGGTGAGCACAATTTGTTAACAGGAGGTTCTTTGGGAAGAGGGCACCAAAATTATTCAAATGCCCAGAGTAACTCTATGGACATCTGCTGAAGAGCAAATGATACTGTGAAAAGAAGAGTTTATGTTTCTATGGTGGTAAAAAATTTAGGAGTGATTCTACTGCAGGCAGCAGAGTCATTCAGATACAGGCAAGAAGTAAATAATGGCCTCTCTTTTCTCAATACAGGCACCAAGAATGTGCTTTCTGTCCCATGTGGCATAGAAGAACAGGATGGAGAGAACTGGTTGTTGTTTTGAAAGCACTGGAAATCAGAGACTTTCAAAGCATTTGCAGGGAAAAGCTATAATTTAAGAAGATTGTAGTAGAGTTTTTGGTTCATTTAGCTATTCAATTACCTATAGAAAATGGAATTTACCATTTAAGAAAAAAGGTTGAAAGAGAAAGAAAAATACCCTTCTTAAAAGAAGCTGAAGATGCTGGTAAATGTTGGTTTCAGAGTGACCTTATTTTTCTACTGAGAAATTTGGATTGTATCTGTGTATTTTTACAAAGTCCTTAGGGATCTGCTGCAAATTTCTTGTACTTTTGGGGAGAGATTGTGATTACTTTTCTTTTTTTTTTTTTTTTAACTAGAAATTGGTCATATATTGCTTATTAGTTTTTAGGTGCATTTATATTTCCATCCAACTAATATCTGTTAATTACTATAATAAGGCTTGTGTTTATTTTGCCAGAAAACCCTGTTCTTGTTATAAAAAAAATCTCAGAGGAAAAGCATCTCTTTTGGGGGAAAAAAAAAAAAAGCCAAACCTGCTTGCTTAAAAGTGTTCAACCTTTTTCAATATTTTTAAGAACAGGTTGGAAAAAAGTAATTGAAATTTAAACAAAGCGGTCTACTTAGAATAACGGTAACAACCTCTTAGACTGGCTACACATGCAGGGGGTGGTGATGGTGGTGCTTTTTCCAATGTAGGTACAAATTACATCTGAGATTTCCTATCTTTATGATCTTTGTTAAGGTAGACCAGCTCTTCGATAGGAACATGCCCAAAACACCCAAGCACAACTCTTCCACCTTAAAGTAAATGTTCAGTGAAGTCAAGCTGAATTTCACACAGCCAGGTAAAGACCAGTGGAGAGCTCACACTGCAGAAACTGAGGTCAGGTTAAACAGGGCTGTCTCACATTTCTTGTAGCTCCCCTGGCTGTAGCTGGGCAGAGGTGGGCACCAGATGACAGGAGAGGAGGCAAAATGGTGAAAGGGGTGATGACAGACTGACAACACCCATACATTCCTCTTCAGATGCATTTTCACATCTGTTTGGCATTTCAGGGGTTGTTTTCCTATGAGCATCACTCAGAGACATCCAAGCAAGGTGAAATCCTGCACTTGAAAGGCCAGGAAGAAGAGTTTATCAGGAAGGTACATTGGGCATGTGTGGTAAAGTGTGGCTATAAAAGGCTGAATGAGGCTCCAATGAAATATGGACTATCCAGACTCTATACCAAAATCCATGGGGTCCCTGGGTTTTCCTTTTCTCTCCCAGGCAAAAGGTACTTTTTCCAGTGGTCTGAACTCCTGACCCAAACGTTTGCAGATCTGTAAGTGGGTGTCTGTTGTTGTTCCTATCATTCAATTTTAAGATCTGGATCATCTATAGAAAGTAGGACTTAGATGCAGTCTTTGTAGAAACTCTGCTTGAGGCAGCAAAGAGTGTGTCTTTTAAATTTTTCTTTCACCCTGTGGGTGTTGTTCACCTGTAGCCTCACAAATAAAGCCATGGCTCTGTACATCCTTCCACTGCCTTCTGTCTGGTTCTGCCTAGCCAGCAGTGCAGTATGCTTTGGCATGAAGCCTCCAGCCCCAGAAACATCAGCAGCTACCAAGTGTTGCAGGGTCCTTCCCCTGCAGTCCAGGGTAGAGCAACACATCCACTCTGTCACTTCCTATATCTGCTGGCATCTGTAATGTGGAAGAAATAAGGGACAGAGGCGTTTGTCCAGAAACTGATCCTTAAAAGTGCCTTTAAACACCTTACTGAATATCTTTGCTCTCTGACTTACCAGTCCTGTTGTAAATGCAAAAAGCAGCAAAGATATTTTTATGACAGTTTTCAGTGGATTTTAATAAATGGAATAAATATACACATGTAAAATTCAGCAAACAGCTCTGAGACTACTCTGTGAAAGCATTAGGACAGCACAATAGGCAAATCAGTGGCATAGCTGAATCTGAGTTATCAGTGAGGCACCAATGAGCTCAAGCAGAAGGTGTCCATTCAAACCATGGGATCCCCACGCCAAGGAACTCGTGTGGGTGCCCAAAGGAGATGAATTATTTCAAATGGGTGTCTCAAATATGGTTATGCTCTTCATGGGCACAGGACATAGTGACCTTTAGCAGTTTTTGAATCTACCCATGGAGGCAGTCCACCATGTGAAAAACAGGTTAGCTCTGGTTATGGCACAAGAGGAGACAGTGACAGGCTGATTTAGCAAGAGGCAACCTCTGTTTTGGCTCCTCTGCTGATACAGAATCTTCTTCTGCATTGTCTTGTATTAAAAAGAAACCAGTTGCTTAGCCTTAGAAAGCATCTTTAAGCTTTGGGATCAATTAAGTGTCTTATTGCTTTTGGAAACAGATTTGATCTATTCAATTCACAGTAGGTAGGTGGGAGACCCAATAACTCCTGACAGTTTTCTTGCAAGATCTGCTATTGGAGTGTCATAAACAATATTTCTACTGTATCAAAAATGCTGAGAGTGAATTTGGTCCATAGAAAAAAGAAAAAGCCATCCATCCTGGACTGCATATAAGGTTTTTTACCTATTAATGGATTTTCTGTCATTACTTTGTTAACTCTTGAAAAATATTGCCTGGTGGGAGGTTAGGGAAGCAGCAAAACTTTATAATTTTTCCTACGATATTTAACAAAGGGCTACCTTTCCATTTTTGTTCAGGATAGAAGCCACTTAGAATAAAGAAATACAAGACTGCTGCACACCAGACACAGGCCATATTTGGGTAACTTTGCTCATGAGAATCAAGTACAAGTTCAGACAAAATCTTCAAGGCATGCTGTGGCACGGATCCAGCCTATCTAAAAGATTGCCTGTAGCTCTGAAATGAAGACAGTGAAGGAAAATCCTTTCCCAAACCACAGAGAGACTTGCTGGTTCTCAAATAGAGCTCCTTTTTCTGGTGATGCCTTCTCAGGGATGGAGATCTGTTCATGCTGTCCTCCATGGCAGTAGGGCCTCAAACACTGCAGTATTGCTGCTGGATACCACCAGGCTTTAAAAACTCCCTGGACTCTTTGACAGGTGAGGTCTAGGGGGATTTTACCAAGAAGTCTGGATTTCTCAGAAGGATTTTAGTTCAGTCAGTTGATGAATAACATAAACTCTGGGCTCAGAAAATAACAGGAATTAAGGTGATCATAGATTTACAGTCTGCATTCCTAAAACTCTAGAGGGCAAGGTATTAGGTGGAGGCTAGAACCATTTATTTTAGTTATATTAAATGGAAACTCTAGACACTGTCATTCTGCCTGTTCCTGCTGCTAACACCACCTGGCAGAAAGGTTATATTATTATTATTATCTGCAGTTTACTTCTCTCCTTTTAATAATCCTTCAGCCTTCCAACCAGAAATAGGCACAATGCCCTGGGCTCCAAGAGACCAGGCTCAGATGAGGAAAACCAATCAGGTATGGAAAGTGGTTGGAAACATTTTTCATCTGGCTATCTGGGTAATCCTTGGAAATGCCAAAAGGATCCAGATGAAAACAGTCTGCTAAAAGGGATGACAAGGAGTATTTTTCACAAAGACACAGAGCAGCTGTATTCATGAATCTGTAGTTCAGGTAAATGCTGGCTTACCCCCTCCTCCAGCCCAGCCAGCAGCAAACCAGGACCATGGGAAGGACCATGCCTGGGCACGGGACTCCACGGCTCTTCCAACAGCTCTGTGATCTTCTCCAGGGCACTGCACACTCCCCAAGCTCTGTCCCTCACCCTGTTCCTTTGTGGCATAGTTTGGGTAGTTGGTTGTAGTGTGGGGTTTCCCCAGGTACATGGCAGTTCCAGCCAGTGAGAATGGCAAGAGTTCAGTAGGGCTGCATCTGGGCTTGTACATAGTAGGTGAGAGCTCAAGGAGAAAAGAGCTACTCTAAAATATTTCCTGGGACATCAGAACCCCAGCAGATCCCTACAGTTCTGTCCCAGGACTGACCCTGCTGCATTTGAAAATCTGCCACACTCAAAATTACAGATGAAAGGGCAATATAGGAATTTTCCCTATATTGTTGAAAGCCTTTAGACAGTTCCAATGTTCAGCACCTTGGGAGAAAAAATTCCTTGCAGGTGTATGATTCTCTTCATTTACAGTGCTGTGGAGTGAAAATGTTGTTCCAGGAGGTTCTCTGCTCCCTTTGGGAAGCAGGATACGTGTATGCCTACTTGGAATGGCAGCTCGTGCCCCAGGTGTCTGGGAGAAGATCACTGTAATGTTTCCTGTTGCTCTGTCTGTGCAATGTCTATCCAAACTCTTGACTTCCACCCCACTTGGGAAACCAGGGAGGCCAAAATCTCCCTGATTCTTCCTGTAAGGATGACACTCACAACATCTCTTTTAGCAAGCTACAGCACCACACCCACCAGGAACAATAAGTTAATCTTAAAAATAAACAGCTGGCCATAAAAGTGTCCAGAAAAACCCTGGCCTCTACTTTTCTGATAGCCTCGGGGTCTCGGTGCAAATCACCCTTGCTACCTACCCCCAGAGAATACTCCCTGCTTGTCAGGTTGGCTAATTGTTTTGGAGTGGATGCAATATATCTCCTGCCAGGAGAGGCTTGTGAGGCACATGATTCTGTAAATGGTCTTCTGTTTATCTAATCTCTTCTCTTGCTGCTATCATTGTACATATACACAAACTGCCTTTACAGCCTCCCTCCAGCCACTGCTCTGGTTACAAGCTTAAACTAGTCCTTGACCATTTTAGAGCTACAGGCTTATTTCAGGAAATGAATGCAATAGCACTAGGCTGTTGTGGTCTCCTAGCAAGTAAAGTGTTGTGCTGTCCATACTCAGACTGCTTTCCAAGGTAATGATCTTTGCAGAAATTTCTTTCTATTGGACAGCTGCTCAGCTGGGACACAGGTCTGCTGTTCTTTTTTCATTGCACTTATGCAGAGACAACTCTAGTTTAATTCAACATATACAAATAAGACATGAAATCAGATTAACATACACAATTCAGAGGAATGTACAAGAAATATGTCACCCAGGAGCTGGCTCCCGATTTCTGCTGGTGAGATGGCAATGCAGCTCACTAGCACACACTCAGGCAATGTTGAAGCAAGATGGGACATAAACATGCAATCTGACACCGAATGAACATTCCTAAAGCAAGGGCTTAAGCCACAAGAGTGGCTTAGTGTGTAGGCCAGCACTAGAACTGACCTTTTCTCTGTGTTGCCAGAGAGAAATGTGAGACCAAAGAAGGTTTTTATGACAGCTTATAATCTCCCTATCACTTCTGCAGCAAGTCAGTGGGCAGACAATTAAGTTTTAATTGAAAAATTGGAGGGAATGGGGGAAAAATCAGAAAAAATAAACATTCAAGTCAGCAAGTCACATTAGTGACAGCAGCTAACGTTTCTAACATGAGCTTTAAATCCTTAAGCCTTCCTCCAAAGCAAACATATTATGCATTGTTCATAATGCTCTTTATTGGAAATATTTAGCCATCCAAATAGTAGAAGTACATTCAATTATTTGCTCAGAACCTGGATCAATATCAGTATTAATAATTCATTTTAGGGGAGATATATTTAGCTTTCATTTTAGAGATTACCTGCATAAAACAGTTTGAGATTTTAAGCTGGGCATCTTGGTTTCCTGAAACCAGTCTCTGAAAACAAGGAGCTGGCTGAAGGCATCAAGGTTTGTGATGGTGGGGAAAATGCATCAGGAGATGCCTGGCAGAGAAAGCACTGCTTCAGCACAGAGGATCTGTCTGAAGTGATGAACCTGCTGGAGGGATGTGATTTTCTCTCCCACGGTGTACAAATGGTGCAATGGGCTGCAGCCTCTGCTCCAGGCCATGGGCTGCTGTTATGTTCTTGTATCCCAGGCTGTGGCTGCGTCCTTTGCTTCTGCAGGCCCCTCACTGCACTGCCCCATGTGTGACCCCAGGAACAGTGCCCAGAGCTTCCTGAGTGCTGGGCAACTCTCAATGGCCTTGCTTTACCACCTGGTTAAGTTTCTCCATCTACTACAGACAGCCATTAATTGGGAGAGATTGTGAAGAACATAGTGATGTACAAGAGGGGCAAAGCTCTCTTTAAACCATTAGCAAGGATTGCTGGCACTGATGGCAAGAGAAAATTACATTTTCAGGGCAGAAGGAAAATTGTATGCTCAGGCATTCCAAACCCTGGGAGGAGGGAGGCAGTTAACGAGTCCATGTTCAAACATATCCACTGCCCATGAAGACACATTTGAAGAAAATCCAAACACAGTAACCAAGCAGCTCAGATTTTTTTTTTTTCTAGGAACCAGCCCAAATCCAGCTCATGTTGTAGGTTGTTTGCTGTCTGAGAGCAGCCTGTGTGAGATCCCAGCCCGTCCCACCACCAGGTATTGGCAGCAAGAAACACCCACCCATTGTCCCTGCACTCACAGCTTCAGATCCCCGAGCAGAGCCCAGTGTGGAGAGAGCTCATTTCTCTGCATGGTTTATGTATGATGAGGGTTGTGAGGGCTCTGGCTAGGGACTGAGGAAAAACTGAGCTTGTAACAGGCTGTAGTCTCCAGATAATCAAGAAGTTTACAATATTTTTCAGTGCTTTTTTGTTAGGTGCCTCTTAACATTATGAAATTACCAAGGATTTAACAGGAAGGCTACTTTTGCTCTGAAAGTATGCATGAGAAAACATTATCTTTTTACCTTTGCACTACAAACTAGTTTTTAATTCCAAATGGTCTTTTTTCCACTCACTTATTCAGGAAATACGATGATTTTTCCTATGATCCTTGGTGAGGAAACAGGAATAAAAATTATATTTCTATATTCATAAAGAATAGAATTTGACAAATGCAATTTCAAGCCATTTCACCCTTTGCTGTGAATCTTTTCACATGTCCTTCTGGGTGCCCCAGATAGAGATGGGGTTTGCAAACTGCTGCTGGGGCTTCTTATCCCTGGGCAATAGCATTGTCCAGGCTTAGGAGATGTATTTGCCATCTCAGCAGTTGTAAAGAGAACCGAGACCATCCTGGGAAGAGAGTGGCTTGTGATTCTCTGCTGAAAAATAAACATCTCTGTTTCCCTTTTGCAATATGCAACTCGATGGTAAGGTTTCAAAGAAAAGTTGAGCTGACATCAAAAAAAAGGACTCTCCAAGGCAAATAAAGAGAGATTTATTTTCTTATTCAGGATTCTCAAAGGCTCCTTCTCTGTGCCCGTTCTGTACACAGTCGTTTTCAGCATTCAAGAATGCTTTCATTTAATGTCTGAAATAGCTTATTGTATCTCCTGGTATCTTTCTTTAACTGTAAAATAAATAGTCTTTCCTTAGCAGGTCTGAAGATACGGGGTTTGGGGCAGCGTGCAAATAGTTAATCCAGAATACGATTTTTTTATTCATTGTACTTTTAGACACTGTTTTTCATCAAGCTATTCTCTGTGTCCAGCTCTCCTCACAGAAGTTTGGTCAGTATAATTTGTAAAGATATAATTCTGTGTTAAAGTAGTTACATCAACTCAGCTTTAATGTCAAGGATGTGATGTCTTCTGTATTGGTACAACTTATTTTCCTTGCCACGCAGGAGCACAAAGGGCAGGACGCACTTCCTTGCACTGGTATCAGGGTAGCTGCAGTGAGCAGGGCTCTATTCAACTATGCAAGTCTGCTGGGATGGTTATGGGAGCAGGTAGAGAAATCCTAATTACTGAGTGTGATCTACTGAGGGGTTATCTCACAGCTGCTTCACCAGGTCCACAATGCTCTTGGGAACAAGATACTGAGCAAGAAGGATACAGGGCAGAGCTACTCTTGATCAAAACTTTATGAGGTTCTCTGAAGTGTGGGGTTTTTCTTAGAAAAAAGGAACAAACCATTCCCAGCTCTCTGGCATAAGCAGCTGCCACTAGCATTATTGAACAAGGCAGAGTGCACCTCGTGACGCTGCTGATTTTTGAAATTTTGTTTAAAATTAAATTTAAAAAGTGCTGCTACAATGATGCTGGTACTTGGGTGTATTGAGCTGCAGACACTGGTAGGCAGGGATGTGCCTGTCTGTGAGATGAATTCCTGCACAGTGATAATTGGTTATTGGGATTTCCTGCATGGCTGTGTGAATCAGGGCCCTCTGTCAGCAACTTTCTGTGGTGACAGATCGATGCTGAAAAGACAGATGGAGGGAATCCGAAGTGAGAGATCTTCCCAGCTGTAGGGGAGGCTGAGCTGGATAGATTTACAGTCTGCTTCATTCTCTTTAGGAGTGATGCTTTCCTGAAGTGTTTTTTCTCTGTACATGTGATATTTTGGCACTAGGTTGCTCCCCAGGTGCTCCATTAGCTGCTGGGAAAGAGAACTGCAGGGTCTCAGCTCAGGTACATCCTGGGCAGCTGTATCTCAAAACCTGCCTGAAGGTGGGAGGATGTTTTACCCCAGCCCTGACTTTGGAAACCTGAGGAGAAGACAAATCAGGAAGATGCAAAGGGATCTCACCCAATATCTGTAGCCAGACAAAGATTGAAGCTATAGCTTAAAAATAGCTGCATTGTGCTCTGACAACAGCTTATCAAAACATTTACTGTATTCCCCTTGACTTAATGTAGTTTTTGATGTTTCTCTGTGTTATCCTATGTAACTAATTTATTGCAATTTGAATACACCATTGTTGGTTTTGAACTCAAACAGATGGTTTTAGTGGTGATTTATGTTTAAGAAATAGGAGCTGCCTAGTACTGGAGAGCTATCCTACAACAACAAACCAGCCTGGGCAGTGCAGTCCTCATAATAACGCTGTTTTGTGGCAGTACAGATTAGATGTTCAGCCTTTCTAAGATTTCTATGCTTTCTTTGTGGCACTGCAATTGCTGAAGATGATGTGGTTTAAGGCTACAAACAAGGCAGGGATGCTGGAGAAAAGCAGTGTCTTTTATTAGTCTTCACTAACTGAAGGCTTGTCTAGTTTCTCCAGTATGTCATTTAGTCTAATAAAAGATATTGCCTCCCCTTCCAAGCCTTTGTTGTGGACTTTTTAAAATGGGGCTTACATTTAAAGAAACTGAAAAATTAGAGAGGTTGCAGTGGAAAGCTACATACTTCAAAAAATTATCTGAGAGGTTTTGATTGCTTTGCGCTACAGGAATTGGAGAGCTCAGGCTACTTATCACATTAAGATAGATAGTGGAACCTTGCTGGTAGGTGCTTCATGAGAAGAACTCACCCACTTGTGAAGGGCTCTATTCTTGTGAAGTCGCAGCAAGAACCACTGCTGGAGACAACATGTGAACTAGAAATAATGACATTTTTTATGGTACATTGATTTCTATGAGCTTTTCTCTACATTCAGCTTGCAATCTCAATATAACAAACTGACAATATAGGACCTGTACATCACATTGATGGATCCCTTCTCCTCCTATAAAGAGCAAGTTTATAAATTAGTTAAAAGAGCATGGGATTAGCTCCAAGGAGTCTGAAATCCTGCAGTGTCTCTGAGGCTAAGGAGGACACAGATTCCTGACGCTGTGTTTGCCATTCTCCTCCAGAGGCAATGAAATACCATACAGCCAGACACAAACTATAAATAATGAGTGACCTAAAGAACCGGTTGGAGACCACTAAACTTTGGAGAGATTTAATGGCTGGCCTAGGATTTAAGAGACATGCATCAAAAGATCTCCTTGGTCCAAGGAAGTTTGTAGCTGTTCCCTTCCCTCACATTTATCTGCCAAGATAAATCCATTAAGGCTTGTAGGAAGCTCATGCACTGCAAAGTAAAGCCCAGGTGCCTAAGAACTAATCAAAGGATATGAACATACAATAAACAGGTTGGTGGCTGATTGGGAAAGGCTTTTAAGAGTATCCAAAACTGCTGCAGAAAGCAGACTGAACTTTTGTCTTAGTGGCTGTTCAAAGAAAAATTGTCCAAGCAGCTCTGGCACAGCCACCCAGTGACATTCTGCCCTGCCATCTTCTCCTGCTTGTGTCACAGCACACTCACTCAGGCAGCCGTACCAGCCTGGTGAGAGCATGGAAATCATGGGGAGAAACAACACAACACTGGCTGGGAATTGAAAAGCAGTAGCCCCAGCCTTGCCACTTGCAAGTTTTTCCTCTTTTCTCATTTTAACCTGCCTCTTGGTTTCCCTCATCCCCAGGATAATTTTGTCTTTAAAATAATCAAGGTCCTTTGGACCACACACATTAACAGCCTTGTCAAGGCAGAGCAGTTTGACACCCACAAATGCTGAAGTGAGTAAGTTGTACCAAGTGGTCAGTGGCCCACTTAGGAACCCCTTTCCGTCTGACTGTGAAGCTGGAAAAATAGTATTGCCTGATGCACATGACTTGCTGAGGACCAGTAGTGCAATGGATAGCATGTCTGACTACAAGGGTGTAGGCAGCTCTCCCTGTCCTGGGTAACCTTTTATCCACCCTCAAAATATGTGGTGAAGTTCCTACTACCGAGAAGATTTGTCTGGATGGGATGGTTGGCAAGAGATCTCATGCAGGGAAGGAGAGCCCTGCAGGCCTTGGTTTGTAAGTTTTAGAGGACAGGGGCACCAAGCAGGATGGCTGGGATTACTAATGGCAGCTGCTCTCAGTCCAGTCAGCAGCGTGCCGCCGCTAGAACAGCCTGTGCTGGTGGCTGCAGCTCAGTTTAAGGCTCTGCTGGCTGTTATTCCCAGCCTATTCAGGGAAAGTTTGATCCACGCCCTGCTGAAATCAGCGGGGGTTCCCAGCTGAGTGCTGAGATGTGGATCAGGATCCTGCTCGGATCAGGAGCTGCCTCTCGTGAGGCTCCAGCACAGCAGAAGGGAGCTCAGACATACTGGAGCTCATAAAACAAGCCACAAAAACTGACTTCCCACTGGCCTTCTCCTGCCACAGAGAGGCCCCTCTGCCGCTGTGCTTCTATTGAGGGGTGTCAGGTGCCTGCTAATTACAGCTAATGAGGAATTTAATTGCCCTTCAGCACAGGACTGGCTGTGCAGGCTGTGTGTCTGCGGGCAGGTGGTGGCTGGGGGGTCTCCATGCCTTGCTCAGCCCACACACGTGGTGAAAAGGGGCCCTTCCCCTGCCCTCGGCACAGGGCACTCTGTGGGGAGGGGTTGTCCCAGACCTACAGCCCCAACCACATCCACGTGCCCTTCTAGTCTGCTCTTCTCCATCTGGATGCCCTTGGATGGGGTAACCCTTCCTGCTGGGACCTGGCCCCTCTGCTCAACCTGGGGACTTGTGAGGGCTTCCTGGCAAGGTACGTGCTTCTGCGGGGGGCTTGGGTGTGTGCAGTTTCCGTGAGCTGTGTGGGGACCGTAAGAGGCAGGAGCCTGGTGTTCTTAAGTGGTGAGGGGCTGGTGGGCCCCTGCTGACAGGCTGGGCCCCTTGCTTTGCCATATGGCGGGTTTGCTTTGACCCAAATAGTCTGCTTGGTCTGTGTGTTTGTGGGATGGAGAGAGGGAGGAAGGAGCTGCTGGTGGAGCAGGCCCAGGAGGACAGATACTGGCTTGGATACTCTGTTTACGAGCACATTACCCTTTGTAACGCACGGCCCTGCCCAAACCCATCTGTGTTGCCAGTGTTTCTCCAACATTACCCCCAGCTCCATGGTTTGTCCTGTGCGCCTCCCTTCTTCTCTGTTCTGTAAATAACACACATGTAGTCCCTCTTCTCTTTCCTATGTATCTGTATGTAGGTTATGTACCTCCCCTCAGAAAAATGCATCTGCTCCTCATTTTTTGCAAAAGATAGCTGCTATCTTCAGGTAAATTCCAGGTGGGTAAGGTGATGTATAACATTGCATGTTTCAGAGAGGCATGTTATGTGCTAGAAGAAGACTAGCTTCTCTTCTGACTATTTAATAACTTAAAATTACTCTTTCCCATTTTACCAGATCAGTCACTGTGTTCTTTAAAAACAAAGGCAAAACCTCCCTCAAAAAGTGCAAGTCCCGTATCAAAGTTGCCCTTAGTCAGTTTACAATTCAGGACAATTTCTTTCCTGGAGGAAGCTGATGTGTAATCAGGATTCTATAAAAGACTATCACTGAACGGCCTAACAGGAGAGAAGGCATCTGAGTGTGTGTGACTGAAATAGCTATGCCAGCTGCAGAGCATGGCTCTGGGTTAGAGCTGGGTGTGATTTACCGTCAGCAAAACCAACTGGCTCCAGCAAATTGTCCTTGTCTGTTTGATTTCATATCAATTGAATGTGTTCACAGAGACTTGTTGAAAACTGATGAGGTTTGGATTTAGTCTGGCAGGACATGGCCAAGAGAATTTTAGCATTTTTAGCTGCTTTTTTTTTTTTTTTTTTTCCCCACTGCTAAGAAATTCTGAACCACCTAATCTGGCTAGATGCCTGAATTCTTAAAAAAAAAAAAAAATTAAAAGGCAAGTAGCAAATGGAAGGAAACAGGATGATTTCAAGAGCTACCAGGTGGTGGATTACATGAGATCCAAATGCCCCTCTGTTACAGTCTGTTTCAGATGTGCACCAGGCAACCCAGATAGTCCTGGGGGAAAGGCTACAGGCCAAATTTTTATTCTGGTTTTGCTTGTGTAAGACTAGAAGGAGCCTTTCAGTCTGGAGAAGTTTAGAGAAATTGTTCTGAGCAAGTCAAATGCACTCTTTCAAGAACCCTATGTTGCAGGCAAAATATTACAAATACTAAGCTATAAAGCCTGCATTGAGTCTTTGCTTTCCTGTAGAAGTACCTCATTCAGTGATGTTTTTAAGGCTCCTTTCAGTGTCTGGCTGGCCAGGGCCGTGCTGGGGGCTGTGCAATAGCCCCACTGCAGTTCACTTCTGGTCGGTGGCGCAGCTGACACTGTTGTGACACACAGGCACAGGGGGAGGCATGAGCTTTTATGTGCTCTGAATGCAGGGCTCCGGCATGAGTCTCAGCTGAGTGCACCTGCAAAATGCAGGGGCAGCTGAGCACCACAGCACAGAAAAGAAAGGGAAAATCTTCCCTGCTGCAGAGGTACTCCTTGTTGAAGAGTGGCCCAGTTGGAGACAGATCACCTGCTTCAGTCCCTTGTGTTATTCCTCCCTCCAACAACTCTCTTGAACTCATTCAGGACGCTGGCCTTGTCCCCTTCCTGCTTTGGAATGAGTTCATTTTTATCACTTCCCTTCTACAGGTGACCAGTGGTTTCTGGCTTTGGTGCGTGCAGTTGGTGGAGGTAGCATTGACAATGTACAGGGTGGGAGTCTGTAAAGGCAGATATATTTCTCTGCTATCTGGAGCACCTACAAAAAGTCCCAGAGTTATTTGATGCCTCAGATTTCCTATCTGTGGGATAGAAATTGAGAAAGCAAGCACATGTATGTCAGAGGTCGTGTAATACACAGTTTCCTTAAGCAAATATAGCTGGTGCAGCTTAAGGTGGTACCAAGGCTGTCCTGGATCACTCATGGCTAATGTGAATGTGTCTGCAGTTAGGGAACACTTCCACAGCACCCCTTCCTATAGATTAACTCACCCCAAGAAAGCTTAGGTAAAGTTTGAAGCTTGTTTGTGGTTCAGCCTCTCCTGACAGACCTGGAAGTAAAAGCAAGCTGAGACACTGCTGCCAAGGCAGACAGGAGGGTACTCGATGTGTGACAGAAAAGATTGTACCCCAACATCTCCAGAGGCTGACGCTGAGCTGCCCATGGTTCCAGTGGGAGAGGGATCCCAGCCGTACCTGCAGGATGAGAACTCTGTGGCCACTTCCTTTCCTCACAGAGAGTGTTTGAGCCTTAACCTGGGTGTTTCTGCAGGAAACTAGAAAGCCCACAGCCTCTCAGCATAACCATCAGCACTGGCACTCACCCTTAGCAGCTCACCCTTTGTGGCTTGTAGGTACCAGCAGATTTGTTTGTTAGTGGTTACCACACCCCAGAGCACCTTTAGGTCTCATGTGCTTCTCCATACACCCAGCTGGTTTTGAGCATCAGGGCAATGGTGACATGGACACATCTCTTGGAAATGCCTTTTTGGCCATCCTGCCTAGTAAAGAAAGAACATTGCATCAAGGTAAAGTCAAAATTCTGCAACAAGCAGAAAGCAGATATGTTATTCATATGTCACCTGAGTGACAAGTGAACAGCTGTCTTGTGGACTCCTGATCTGAGCAGCATGGGCCTCCCTTTCTGTGTTGGCCTGGGGCTTTGTGCCCTGTCACTGACAATTTGTCATCTTACACGTAGATCTAGAAGCTGACCCTGTGTAACACAGCATAAAGCAGGGTAGGGAATATATTGGGATGGGGTGGATCCTAATCAAAAACATATGTGGAGTATCTCTGCTTTAGTCAAAACTATCCTGTCTGGAGATATGTCTGTCACAGGAGAAGGCAGTTCATTAAATGCTGAAGTATCCCTGGGTTAGTGGGTCCTGGAGCCTGAGAAATGTGGGACCTGAATTCCCCTGTTTTACAGCTGTGGATGTGGTACAGAACAGAGAGCTGAGACTAGAATAGAGCTGGGATAGAGGGGGAGGCTGGTGCTGGGAATCAGACACTGGGACAAGTGACCCTTGTGTGACTGCAGCTGCTGTCAGTACTTAGGATGATGGCCGTGGAAAGACCTGCTGTTCCTTTTTTCCAGCCAGACCAGGGAGAGCTGTGATACTAAGGAGTGATCCTGTTGCTGCCCTCACCATGCCCACTGTGGACTTGCAGCACACCCTGGCTAAGATTTGCACACCTGTAGGGCTGTCTTTTAGAAGATAGAGCTTTTAAAACCAGAGGAGGTGCTTATGGCCTCAAAGACATGCCAGCCTGCTGCCCTTTAATTCAGGTGATACAGCTCCAGGCCACCCCTGGAGAATATATCAGCTGTTCTATTCAGGCACATTTCTTCCTCTTTATGACTCCTCTGGCAAAGAAAGGTGTGGCTTCCTGGCTTTCAAGTTCAGGGAATTTTCAGCCAACATAGTTCCATTTAAGACACAGTAATTAGCAGCAAAGACTTCACACCACTGTCCTGTGAATAGGAGGCTTTCATAGCTGTTTTATTCCAGTGTAACATGTAGAATACATGCTGTGAAGAGGGATTGCTACAGTAGAGCAGCCCCTAAACCTCCCTGTCCCACCAGCCACTGGAGCACTGGCAGGCAGGGCTGAGGCTCAGCATTGCTTTAAGGGAAGAATATCATTTCAGCAGGGGAGATGGGTCTCTCCAGAAGTGTGCCAGTGCAGAGTGCAGATCCCCACATTTTGGGAACTGCATAGCAAGCTTTTGGCTAAGATTCTAAAGGTGATTAGTTTCAACCTGGTGGTATTCCTCACCCTTAAGGGCCCTCTGCCAGAAGCAAGTGCTGTCACTTGAGATGTTTTAATGGCCAAAATGTGGATGGCGTCTGCCCAAGTGATAATTAACCATGAGCTCAGCTCACAAACAATTCTGTGGAAGTTTACTTCTTAGAGAACTCAGGCTTCTCCAGTGCCACTCCTGGACTAAATGCAATGCTCTTAAAATGTAGCAAGCCTCAGAAAAGTCAACCTAAAGAAACTAGTGCCATTTTATCTATAACTTCAAAACCCTCAGCTAAAGTAGCAACTTCTTTAGTTCACTTTGCATAGTGATTTTTGATGTACTTAAAACTTCTGAGATAAGCAGACTTTAGATACAGGGATGACAACTTTATATTATTTATTGCATTGGGAGAAAGAAAGCACTGTTTTAGAAAATACTGCATCTAAAAACTTGCTGGGCCATAGAATGGGTTGGTTTTTGCAGGGAGAGGTTGTTAGTGTTTGGTTAAGGGGTGATTTTTTTTTTTAAGAGCATCACAGAACTATTAATAGAGATATAGTGTTTGTAGATTTAAACAGAATTCAGGGATTTAAGCTCTTCTCTTTAGCTCAAGAGTTCCACATATGTGCAGTGGAGTTGCTACTGAGTTGATCCACACACTACTGGAGGACTTCTGGCTGTATGGGTAGTCCCATAGGAGTTATTACTCTTCCATGGAAGTGTTTGTCCTGCCAGTATTTTAGATGTCTGCACAGCCTGGGCAGTATTTAATAAAGTATCTGGAAAAACGGGAACTTCCAGGGAAGCCCGGGTGTGCATTAGCCTTAACTGAAATGGGCAACACCATTTTCATGGAGCTTTAAATATTTAAATTGGGATATTATTTTATTTTAGAATTATTTAAAAATTAAACCCTTTATAAGGAAAGACAGAAGCCACTGTGAATTTGTGTCTAACTGTAATTATTCAGACACAAAATGCTTCTCCTATGTTCCAAGGTTTTTTGCATTTTCAACTGAAAACACTTTACAACTTGTCAGTTTTGTTTCTTTAGGCCTAGAGGTCATTTTTCACTCTTCAGAGTCACTGCTTTATAGTTACCTTGGATTTTTAAGTTAATGAGATTTTTTTATTCCCTTTCTTAAGACTATGTTCATGCATTTTCTTGTGTGATTAATACAGAAGAAAAAATTATAAAACACATGTTACTAATGTACTGCTTGATGTTATGGAATTGGATAAGACTTTTTCAAATGACTGACAGTACATATGTCTTTCAAGGATGTGAATCATATGTAAACCATATGTTTCATCTATTTCAAAGATTGTTAAAGAGTAAATACTGTAATGAAATTAACTTACAATCATGGTTCTGAAATGTATATGCAAGTATTGATAAAAATATTTCTCGTATGTTCCTTAAGTGGAACAGAGGGTTGCTTTCAATTTTTTTTTTTTTTAGGGTAACATTGTGGTTTAAACCCAGTTGACAACTAAACACCACAGAGCTGCTCTCTGACTCTCCCCTCTATCCCCCAATGGGATGAGGAGAAGAATCAGAAAAAAGGAAACCTGTGAGTTGAGATAAGAGCAGTTTAATAATTGCCATGAACAGGGAGATAACCCCAAGAAAGACAAATGATGCACAATTTCTCACCATCTGCTGACAGTACTTTCTTCATTTCTGATTTTACCTAGAGAAGTGCTTAAAGCAAGCACTCCTTCAGTTTGCAACCTCCCACTTTCACTTTTCAGACAAAG
>WEKY01010891.1:18237-72089 GCA_013390045.1 Picathartes gymnocephalus | reverse complement strand
AAAAAAAAAAAAAAAAAAAAAAAAAAAAAAAAAAAGAGCTATTACATGGTTCATTTGAGATTTGAGTGTTTGTTGTTCCTCAGTTATTTGTAAGCAATAGGCTTTACTGGCATGCTTTAAAAAATTAACTGCTGCTGATAAGAGTCTGAAGAAAAGATGCAGGACTCTGCAAGCTGGGGCACTTTTGTCATATGCTCTGGGTTACTGGCTCACTGAAGTGCCAAGAGAAAGAGCAGTGATTTTTAAAAGGGTAATGCAGAAATAACTCATTGAACTAAGTGCTGAACTCACTTCACTGGGATTCAGACAGAGACTTTTCCGTTTCCTCCCTAATCCTAAATGATGATTCACGTAAAATTGAGGCTAGGGCTGATGGTGGTATTTGTCAAACAAATCTCTGCAGTCTCTCCAGCCACTGTGTGCTCAATATTTTTATGTTTTGCTACATCCAGAGTGGATTGGGCCATTAAATTAATTATGCACCTCTGGGAAGTAATCCATACCTTAAGGCTTTTGAGGAAGGGAAAATTCCACAGTTGCACCTGGTCAAATGGTTACACATGAAGGAAATGACCCCTTGACCCTTTTAGGTGCTCTGAACATAAAACTTCTTTAACCCTCCCTTACCTGCAGAGCTATAAACGGTATTACTGCTCACAAATCTATGCAGCCATACCCCCACAAAAAAGGGCAGTATTTGGCTGACCTTAAGCAGCAGGAATTCTTCTGGGTGGCATGAGAAAAGGCCAGTTTTAATTTCTACAGCTCTATTTTGGCTGCATTATACAGTTAGGAACTGCCTACTCTGTGGGTGGAGGCTTTAGCAGGACCATTTGGGAAGTCTTTGGAGTTAATACAATGCAAAGAGGGCAGAATCAGCAATGCCACAGCCATGCTCTTTGTCATGAGGAGAGGGCTGTCTTACTACTTTTTTTTTCTATATGATGATGCCTTATTGTCAGGGTTTTTTGTCTTTATGTGACTGAAGGCACCAAACCAAATGATTGTTCCATTCTGAATAATTTCATCAATAGTTTATGGCAGCACTATAACTATTGCAAAACCTTTGCATGAAAAAACACTGTCATGCTTTGTTTATTGAGAAGATTTACGTTGGTAAAGGAAGGTCCCAGGGGGAGTTCAGATTTGTGTGTGTCACACTTTCCTTCCTGCTCCTGATCGTGTATGACATGGGGGAGGGTTGCTTTGCACTCTTCCATTATTGTTTCCACTTTGATTCCTTTGTATTACCTCTGAATTTGACCTGAATTTTCTGTGATGTTAAGGCTAAGAGTGGTATCCTTCATAGCTCGGTGTAATCCATCACCTGAGTGTGAGGAAAGTAAAGAGTAAAAATAAAAAATAAGTGAAGCATGCAAAAGATACCCGTCAGAGACAGGTTTTCTGAAATGATGCTTTGCCCTAGATATATAATGAGTAGTTTCCATATGTGCCTGGAGCTGTAGATAGGTGATAAGAAAATCACAAAAATTTGGTCTTATACTATCTTGTATATTAGTCTTTGAATTTGGCCTACAGGAGGAATAGAAACTCTAATTACTGATTGCTAAAAAAAAAAAAAAAAAATGTAAAGAAAAAGCCCATGTTCTCCCACCCAGTCCAAACATATACCTCAGAATAAATATGAATAATGAGGTATGAAAGGGCAGCAGTCAGGAGAGGAGCTATGAAGCTGTGTCAGCCCATCCCAACCCATTTGTAAGGCTGGGCACTCGCACATCAGGGTTACAGGTCTGCAGTTTCCCGTGGGATGTGCTGTGTTCTCAGGCTGCAGGGGAAGAGCCCTCCACCCTGGCAGCATCAGTGCTGCCTGCTAGATGAAGGCCTTGTTACTATGCCATTATTTCTATTTCAGGGCACATTCTGTCTGCTGAGATGGCTTGTCCAGGCATGGGGGATCTTGAGTCAAAGGCAAAACTTCCTTTCCAGGGGAATCTTTCACAGAAAAGATTGTTTAAAAATCAGCATCCCTTCCCACTGCAAGGCTTTCCCCCTACAACCTGCAGTGACACCAGCTGCAGCACCTGAGAAGAGTACTAGAGTATAGGAAGCTCATCAAAGCTGAGGGGGAGCAAAGTGGCCTCTCTTGTACATGATAAGGCTTGCAGAGCAGATGGCACGTGCTGAGAGCTTCAGGTTTTAGTAGATAATTACCAAATCTCCTAGTGCTCTCTTCTAGCTGGGTATGAGATTACTGACTGAATTTGGAGTGGCCACTGTGTAATGGGCATGATGAGAAAAGCTGCAGCTGAGCAGCAGGACAGCATGACTGGGCTGATCCTTCTCAATGCTCTAAAGATGTGTAGCCACTTCTTCCCTGGGTGTCCTGTTCCAATGCTTGACAACCTCTTTGGTGAAGAAATTGTCTCATATCCAATCTAAACCTCCCTGGCATAACTGGAGGCCATATCTGTCTGAAACTGATACGTCTTGGTCAAAATCAAAGAGCGTTTTGTTGTAAAGAGTTATAAAATTATAGCTTATTTCATACGTATCTTTCAGTTGCATCAGGACGGTTCAGAGAGGATGTGAAGGACGATGTGAAGATTGTGAATGTGGTAGAGATTGCTGCATCTCAGGTGAGAACCAGCAATTTTACCTGTCTCAGGACTGAACAGTGTCAAGTCATTTTACAAGTCAAGTCATTTTCTGTGCCTTAGCCCAACATTGTATAAGAGAGACAAAGAATACAACCAATTAGCCAGAGAAATCAACAACTATGGAAAGAAGTGAGAACCTTTATGGAATGGCAACATCTTGGGTGCCTTCATGGGTCTCCAGTTAGACAAACATCCCTTCTTCATTGCCGGGGTCACTGCCTGTCCTGCTGCAGCTGATGTGCACTGTCAGGCAGCAGAGAAATGGTGTGAACTAAATGGCTTGTGATGTAGTAACAGTGTGGAGAACACAGGCTCTGCACAGCCCTCATTTGTTCAGCATTTTTAAGTCCAGTATTGCAGACTTGGAGGAGTTTGGAAGATTTGGAAGGATTTGAGAGGTGCTTTCCCAGAATTAATTCCTCACTCAGTGGGAAGGTGGAAGATTGAACTCTATCTTGTTTGCTACTATTAAACACTTCTTCCCTTTGACATGCAGTTTCAGTTCAGAGGTGAGAGGGCATCTTTCTTGTGATAGCAAAAAAGAGCTCAAAAATAGAGAAAAAGAGAAGTCTGAAGACTGGCATTTTCTGCTTAAGTGAGCCCAAAGTACCTCAGCTTTCATAATCCCCTCTCTTAGTGCAACGGGGGAAAAAAAATAGCAGCAAAATATTACATCCCTGAAACTCATACCAGGTTCTGCTGTCATAAAAGCAAAATTTAAAAGTGAACACTCACATTTCCACCAGGAGACACTAGCTGCAGCAGAGACAGGCAGCTAGGCTTCTTCACAGCCCCAGTTCCAGTATCATCTTCTTTTGCTGAGCAGGGATCTTTCCCAGCTTGGAACACAGACACGCCAGCTGGCTGGGCTACCACTGTGAGTGAATACATTTGGAAATGACTGTGCTACTCAGCGCCTTATGGATACATCAAAGTGTGCTACAGGCACAGCTGGTGTTTGTCTCCCTGCCTGCTGCTAGGAGAAGTTCCAGCTTCTTCTCCTCACTCTCTTCATCCATATATTCTCAGTCCTTCCTCCACCCTTCAAAAACAAGCTAAATGGGGTACTATTAATGATCTTTGGTTTGATAGCCATGCTATTACAGAAAATTTGAAGAGATAATTCCACATGCCAATAATCTGCCCACCGATTCTTCTCTTTTAGTGTCAGATGAGCATGCAAACTATTACTGTTCTGGTTAAATTCAGTTCTCAGGCAAGTAAGAGGCCCTGACTAGAGCTGAGGGATAGTGCTGGCAAGCAAAATGAGAAAGGACAAGGCATTTCAATCCCAAACTTCATACTTAGCAAGTGATATCACCTTGGGCTGCTGGCTGCATTAGGATTGGTTCAGCAGCCAGGCCTGGGGAGGAACAGGATAGCTGAGTGTTGGGGGATTCTGTTCTGGACCAGGCATGGAAATTTTCAGATCTCCTGTAAAGTCTGTTAGCACTGCATTGCAGAAGATTTCCTGTAATCTTTGTGACACAGTTTGTGCTCCAGGCTCTGGAGGATCTTTTTGTCCAGAATGCTTCCCTTGGTGGATTTCCAGTGATACAGCTGGGAGACAAACCTGGTCCCATCTCACTGGTAACAAAGATTATTGCAGTCTCTGTTAATTCATGTTTCCTGTGTTAATGATTTCTTTCTGACAAAGTGCTCTGAGAATTTTTTTCTTGCAGCATAAAGAGATACAAAACCACCCCCCTCAACTGCCTTGGATCTGTTGCCAGTTTCTGCTGAGACAGAGTGAAGATGGAAGCAGAAGGTTTTTGTCATTCTGAATTTCTTGGGCAGTGGGTTTTTTAGTTTTGTTTTGCTTTTCTCTGTATGGTTGTGGGATACCTTTCACCCATTTGGAATTCAAGTCTCCCTGTTTCCTATGCTGGTGATCCTGCTGCCTCCAGCTGGGATTCTGCAACACAAAGTATTTACAGAATTAAATACTGGAACCAGGAGTCTTTAACTGCCTGCAGATGCATCTTCACCCTCTCAGCAGCATTAGACAAATGCCTGAACTATGTAAGCTGGTGCAAACTCTGCATTGATCTTAAGTGCCTACACAGACCTCCCTGACACTAATTTTTGTTCTAAAGTAGAGAGAAGGGTTCTCTGCCCTCAGACATCCCCTGTCTGACCAGTCATGGAGAAGAGTGCAGACAAGCCCTGGAACAGAGGCACGTGTCTTAGGAATTGAAGGGGGAAGATCTCCAACCCCCCCAGCATACACAGCTATTTTGACACTCATGAGGAGCCTTTGCCATCCATGACCATGGGCCATTCTGGCCCAAATCAGGTTGTCAGTTTGATTATAATCACAGCCAGTAAGGGAAGCATTCATAAATTTCCTGTTCTTGTAACCAAGGCTGGCACTGATGTACAAGCCCCAGAGCTTCGAGGTCAGGGCTGCCTTCAGAGCACTCTGTGAGTAGATAAAGATATGTCAGTGCTGGATATTCTGTGGTAGCATTGCTGTGGGTTGCACAGAAACATCGTAAAGTTCATATTTCACAATCATTAGCCTCAGCAGTGCCATCTGTTAAGCACTGGTAACAATTGGAGTGTTTCATAGCAGATGTTCTCCCTGAACAAGTGCCTGCACAGAGTTTGCTGATTTCCTGGATGACAACAGTTTATCCCAAATAACTGCAAATAATTGCCAGAGGTCAGTTCAGAGTGAATGTCCTGTTTTCTGGGTTTACACTGGTAAGAGCAGTGCAGAACTGCACCCACTGCACTTTAGCCCTGCTCTCAAACATTGGTACAAATCAAGAAGGAAGTCAGTGGAGTGTAAAACAGATGGAAGTGAGATCAAAATAAATCCTTCCACTTTTACCTCATAACACTTCAGATCACAGATGGGAGCATTGGGATGCAGACAAAATATGACAGGAGGTTACTTGAACATCTGGAGTCTAAACAAATGCTTCTTTATACAAAATAAATTTTAGCAAAAAATGCCTAGAAAATGTGAAAACTGGACCCAATTCTGGTCCCATGGAAATCGCTGCCAACACTCTTGTTCACGTCAGCAATTCTGCTCTGATGACATTACAAATGTCATGTCTGAGTTACATCCGATGGTGAATGGAATTTTAAAAGCTTTCCCTGAATCTTTCTGGTAGAATTGTCTTTGCCAAAAAAAACTTTGCAAGGATATTTAAGGCAGGAGCCAAATGTCCAGTATTTGGATTCTCTCTTCAAAGCCACAGCTATCTATGTGGTGTTCAACTCGCCATGAGAGCCACTAAGAAACAGGCACTTAATTCTTCTTTGTACCTTTGGAAGTGTCCCATCTAATTTAGGCTTTGACATAGCTGTAAAAAGGCCATGGCAGTTTAAGGTAACACTGTTGTTCAACCATGTGTCATTCAACCTCTTTCAGTGAGAAGAGATTCACTATTATCCAGTTGTGAAACAGAGCTAGATGAACACTCACCAGCACTGAACTGCAACACCAAGCTGCTGCTCAGGGGTGGCATAAGCTGATCTGGTTGGCTTTGCACTGGAGCTGATCAATAGCATTGGGTACGCTGTTTGAGACTAATACAAAAGAGAATCAAGGCTGCTGAATGTTAGAATCTCTGCAAGTGACACTTCTGTACTCACCCAGATAAGAACATCTACATGGAGCCTCAAAATCAGCTTCTTTGGGAACCCCATCTCTTCAGTTCAGCTGGGAATTGATAAGAATAGGATGAGAACAGAAGTTCGTTTGTATAAATTTTTAGGAAAGGATGTTATAATAAAGAAAATCTTTGGATAACACAGGAGGAATCTGGAATCCGTGATAGATTATTAGAATGGACAGGCTCTGGGTATATGAGTGTGTGTTTATGGTTTGTATAATGAAGGACAAATAGGCAGGACTGCCTCTATCCAACTGGAAATCTGTGTGTGATTAAGGAAGGGAGATGTGCTCCCTTCACTACCATTAAGTAGAGTTCTCCCTTATATCACTGTCATGGGCTGGGATCTGATTTATACCACGTGCTGTAGCCAGTAACCTCAGATAAATCAGCACTTTGTGCCTTTCTAAGGTATTGTCTGTCATTGCAAGGACATTTAACAAACTGCCTGTGTGGGAATTGCTTGTTTAATCTAAAGCAGAAATACAGACATCTTGGAGTGGGGAGGCAGGAGTGAGACCAACAGGACTCATAACAAATATGTGAAAAGTATTAAAGTAGCCAAGACCTTCCACTGCAGGTGGTGGTCTGCAGGCACATGGAGGAGGGAAGTGCTCTGTATGGAATGTCTGACATACTGTGCAGGTGTACAGAGCTAAATCACATTAGCTGGGCGCAGGGCTTTCTGCAGGGTGAGGGGCATGGTGACAGAGCTTCCCACAGCTTTACATCACCGTGTGGCACCAGTCCCAGCTGGAAACTGGAGCCTAACCAGAGCTACCCCAGCTTTGGTGATGGTCACACTGCTCTTTTGGGTGCTCCTGGTATTTTAGTAAGACTGTGCTGATCTTGTAGATCTTTCAGGCTTGGGTGGTTGTTTGATCTTTGGTGGGATTGGCTGGGGGATTAAATACTTAAAATTCACAGATGTCTTTTTCATTTTGCTGCAGATTTAGATAAATTTTATGAGACAGATTTTAGGTAACTTTTGAGGAACAGTATTCCAAGCTGGGATGTCAATCAGGTCCTGAGAAGGGCAGGGATGGGGTATCATAGGATGTTAGAATAATTTGGTTTGAAAGGGAGCTTTAAAGGTCCTAGTCCAAACTCCCTGAAAGAAGCAGAGACACCTTCAATTAGATCACGTTGCTCAGAATCTCATCCACCCTGACCCTGAATATTTCCATCAAGGGAGAGGTCATCTACCACTTCTCAGTAGAGTGAGAGTGTATATATGTATATATAGAAAATTAGTGTGGAGAGTTGGGATTTTTTTGTCTATTGCCTCTTCAAATGTAAAATCCTCAGCTGTGATCCAAGGGGAGTAGCCTTCAGGTGCAGCACAGGGAAGGCACATGCCTGCTTCTCAGACAGCTCCTTGGTTGTTCATTCAGATATAACTGCATCTGTATTTTGCATTTCAGCTGCTGACTATTTTAAGTGACCAAAAGTTAAGTGTGCCAAAGCCAAAGAGGGTGTCACTGGAACAGACATGTTATGTGGAGTGTGTGCCTGCTGTTAAATGCTGTTAATTGCCTTGGCTGGGCAGCCTGCTGTTCCCTGGTAGGTCTCTGCTGGGATCCCAGCCTGTGCTCCTCTTCTGCAATGGAAACATTTCTCCCTTATTTATTTTTGCGTGAGAAAACATGTTTCCATTCTGAGCCTCTAGATACCACTCGAGTGCCCCCCTGACCTCTCCTCGTGGGCCCAGCCCGTGTAAATGACCAGAAGAAGGAATGTGGATGAAGGAAGTGCTATAAAGTAGAAATACTGCTGGCTCGTAAATTCCCTCCAGCACAGCAAGTTTTCAAAATAAACAGAGCTACAGTCACATAGGACAGCATAACTCAGCGGTGCAAAATTCATCACTGGTTTTTGCAAAGGAGGGCAGCCTGACACCAGAATTAAACTCCTCCAAGAGTGCTGTCTGCCCTGGCAACAGACCTGCATTACATTTCCATACACACTTCACTGGCTTTGTTCTCCAGGTTATTCCCCTCTTCAAAACTTGTACCAAGCTGAATCCAGGGTGGGAAACTGAACTACAGTTCTTACTCGCGTCACTAGGATTTGGTGGCCTTCATATCCTCTGGGTGGCTTTTATGAAAATTCACAAGTTTTGATATTCCTGTGCTCCTCCAGCCTGCAGCATGAACGTATCTGTATCTCCAGTAGCTGGGAGCCCAGCCACGAGTACTGCCTGCTGCTGGATGCCAGGATTGCCGAGGTGTGTCTGGTGTCTTCCTGCTGCTGGATCTGCTTGGCTGCAGATCACTCTTGCTTCTGCTCTAGTGACACTTCTGTGTCTGTTTATAAGGGCTCAAGACCCCTTACTTCTCAAAACAGATTGTCCAGGTGCCAGGTGATTTCCAGGTGTTTGAAGAAGCAGCTTATGCACTGCACAGACTGCTCTGAGTGCAGTATTCTGGTGTTTGCCATGCTTAAGAAAAGGAAGGTTTCTCCTTGAATTGGGAGCTTTTTGAAGAGAAAGAAGCTTTCTCCTAACCCACTCTGACAACTAGTGCACAAATGGCCATCTGACAGCTTCTCAAAACCCATACCGTGTCAAGAAGTGGAGTCAAACTGAGATTCCTTGAAACAAAATTTTAATTTTGGAACATAAGTACAAACACATAACTTCAGACACCAGTTCACTCTTAGGGTTCAAAGCAATGGAGTCAACATGACTGGCAAGCAGAGACAGACTCTTACTTTTCAAAAAAATTTTGGCTTGACATTGAATATTTTCAGAAGTTGAATTTAAGGAACTTTTGATGAGCTTGTACTGCTTGTTGAAATATATTCCATTTTGACACAAAACATACTGCCTTTCCACTGAGACCCAGTATCCTCCTGCTCTTCTCCCTGACTCTGCTGTTCTTATCTAAAAATAATTTGGTTTGTTTACTTAGTAAAAAATTGGATGTTTCTAAGGGCACTGAGACTTTTTTCTCTTCACCAAGAGCTCAAATATCTACTGAAAAAGCTTTGATGAGAAATTTTCAATCAGATTCAATGGAAAAAGAGATGGAGGAGGAAATGATGACTTTTTCTTTTTTTTTCAAAGCGCACAAGAGAGTTCTGAAGATCAATTGTGGGAATAAAGAAGAAAGTGACTGCCTTTGATCTGAAGGGAATCCTATAGTTTTCCTGAATTTTGCCAGCTGCTCCAATTCTGCTCTTCCACTCAGACAAAACCCTACATTATGACTGAGCCTGAAACCAACATAAACAATCGTCTGCCCTTTTACCCCTGCTGTTAGAAGATGGAGTATCAGTGGAGCTGAGAATTTACTCAATACACCTAAATGAAGTGTAACCTTCCAGAGTTAGATGGCACCAGCTAGATAACCCTGTTCAAGTGGAAATAGATGAAGGATGACACTGAAGATTGCATGGAGGGACTGTAGCTGATAGTCCTGCTTGTGACTTCTGTGCTAACTGCACTGGACATGTAAACACCAAAAGGTTTGTCATTACCAAATCTGGAAAAGTTCCCAAAAAGACTAGCTAAAAGTTTCGTCTGTAAGTGAGGGAGAATAGATTCATCACACCATAGACTGTATAATACAAGTATAAGTTATTGAGAAATGGATGAAGAATAAATTGAGGCTACAATTAAGAGAAAGTCCTTAATGTTTCAAGCTGTCAGGCTTTGAAAGAGTCTATCAGCAGACTGGATTAAAGAGGTGTGGAATAAGAGAGTTATTTGTGTGATTATGGGATCTGGACTCAGACCAGAAGATCTTTCCTTGTATTGTATAACCTTGGAGTCCACAAACCTTGATGTACTTTTTAACCTACACAGCTGTACAGCTTTTAGAAATTAAATGTTTTCTATGAAAATGAGAGAGACGACCTAGTATTGGTCACACAGGAGTGCTGAAAGAACAGTCAGACACATCCCACAGAGCAAAGGACACAGGCAGCAGATATTTCTAAGCCTTTCTTGCTGAGGATGAGATGTCTTGGGCAGTATCATGTAAAGGTGCAGGTTCCACATGCCCAAGGACATTGCTAGTGCTTGCAGATCTCTAACTACTGGGTGGGACCCAGTGTTCTAGCAGGTGCTTCCAGGGAAGTGGAGCATGTGGGAAGAGCAGGATGAGAAAACGGAGAGGCAGAACAGAGACAGAGCAGGAAAATGAGGAGAGAAAAGGAGGGAAAAGGAAGGAAGTAGGGAGTTGGAAGAGCAAGAATTAAAAAAATGTGGAAGTGAACTAAGAGTAAAGGTGAGCAAAGGGGAGAATGAGAGGGTGGCAGAGATAAAAAAAGGGGGAGATTAAACAGACTGGCCAACTGCTGAGCATGCCATAAGCAACCTCTGGTCTTGTAGACAGTGGAAATTATGGAAACTGACTTCTGTGAGTCAGGTCCTAGTGCAAGTACCAGGTAGCTCTTGCTCATCTGTGCTCACAGCAGTGTTCTGCCTTGGTGCTCTGGGCTGTTTTCCCTGTTTTCCTTCCCTCTGTCTTCCAGCCTTACAGCCCTAGCAGAGTAAATGTTTGGGAAATTCCTGTTCCTCTTGTTTTGTAGCATCTGGAGTTAGGGCTGAATAAAGCCCTTCAGGCTGGGAGGTTTTGGAAGAAAGCCCCACACTCACTGGGCCCTTTGCCAGTGAGTTAATCCTTTCTGTATTGACCCTTCTAGAAGCAGCAGTCCCAGGCTACCAAGCATCTGATAGCCTTGAACTCTCCATGCCTGAAACCATGCTTGCTGCTTTTTAGTGCTGATCTCTTCCCAGCAAGTTTCCCCCAAGGACCCAGGCAGCAAAGCAGGGGCAGTGCAGATCAGCCACATCAGTCCTCATTCTCTCAATCAGTGCTCTGGTGCAGCTGTCATTGCATCAGTCAGGACAGAAGATGCTGTGCCATGGCCTTCAGCCACTTCTGTTTCTGTTGCCACTGCCTTGCATGTCCATGCCAGGAGCTCTTCCCCACAGATACACCAGATTGTCTCCCAGGCCCATTGGCTGTAAGCTGTATAGGTCACTGCAACATCCCTGAACCCTCTGCCCCTCATGTGGAACTGAATTAGGCTGGGCTTGGGCAGAGCTGGAGGCACAGTTCAGCAAGTGGTGCTGGCTGAGCTCATGCTCAGTGGGTCCATGGGGGTTACAGGCAGCACAGGCACGCCAGGGCAATTTGCTGCAGTGTGCAACAGCTGAGCTGGGTTGCATGTTTGTCTTGTGTCCCTTGAGGGACTTGCGGTCGGTTCCATGGCTTGGAGTAGGTAAATGGAAGACAGGGAATATTAATTATCTCTGGCAACAAGTGAAAATCTCTCAGCTCTCACAAGGAGCCGTTGTAGCTGAGGGTCACTGCAGCTATGGCAGTAATCTGCACCACTTGAGAGCCTGGGCTTAGCCTTTCCTTTAGTACAGACTTCTGAGCACTCCCAGATTCCATAAATAGCTCTTAGTGCCATAGTGCTCCTTGAGCAGCTGTTTTCCAAAGCCTGGAATACTCACACCAACCAGCTGGACCTGGCAGCACTCATCTGCAGCAAGCAAGTTTTGGCCTTCCAGACACTGCTTCACCCCAAATGAAAGGACACTCTTGCAGCCATTTTTCAGAATAACACTCTGCCTTGGTTCCTCCATCCTTAAAAAGGGAATAAAACACCAGGATAGAATTTTGTGTGTGGGGTTTGGATGCCTAGATATAGGCTTCTAATGCTGTTTGGAACACCTCACGTGTGCAGCATGCCTGTCTGATGATAAGAAGCTTGTAGACCCAAGCATTTCTGAGATGGCAGCTGGAGGCCAGGCAGGTACCCCACAGAGACACCATGAACATGTGTCTCCATCCAGGGAACTGACCCCCTTTTGAAAAGTCTGTGAGGTACTAAGACATCCTCACAAAGAACTCCACAGCAGTGTCTACACAGAGATATATTTCATACAGCCAGTCCAGCTGCTTTCTTCTTCACTTGTATTGTAGACAACTCTCAGGCACGTTCACTCTCATGGCACATGTTAGGAAGAGTGCAGAGAAGCATCTGCCACCTGGGGTTTTTTTCCACAAATAAAAGCTAAGCCCAAGGGATTTTATGACCTTTAAACAACTTACTCTTGCTCCTGCCTCTCAGCTGCAGGCAGTCCACCTGGTCAGGGTGTTTGCTTGGGAGGAAAAAGCTACCTTCTGTGGGGGATCTGAAAAGCTTTTGTTTCTACATCAGATCTCCTGTTTGAGAGCACATGCAACACCTCCAAGAAATGTAAAAGGGAAAACTACAGCCCCCATGGAACTGATGAGGCTGTAAATCCAGAGAAAATCTTCTTGTGTCATTTACAAGCCAGCACATCAGATACTGGCCTCTTGTGCAGAGTGGCTTGGTCCAGGCACATTCCTCCTCATTTCCTCAGTTACAAGAGAAGGGGATGTTTGCTGTGGTGTTATTCTGGGAAAAGGGATTGCAAAAAACCAGGATTTATGTCCTTGGATAGGTCCACTAGAGAAATTAATTTTGTTCTTCTTCACAAGAAAAGCTAGTTGGTTATAATTTGTTACTTGGGCATAGGGAGAAACACCATTGTAACCTCACAGATTTAGCATTCTAGGACTGATCTTTCAAGCCTACAGTCTCTCTCTTTGCTCTGAATTCCCTTTCTGGTGCCTGCTGTCTTAGCAGATCTACCATTTGGGCTTTTCCAATGAAGTTATTGGTAGGTACTTTATTGCCCAGGGATATTGCCATGAGCTCCTCCTGGACAAGGAAGAGGCAATATTAGTCTTGTTTCCAGGTGTTCATTACTTTATCTTCAGGGCAGACATTTACTATTCTATAAATTCCAACTGCAGTTTTTCAGATATTGCAGGAGCTAAAAAAGGCTCTTTATAATCAGGGTGGGGTGGGGAAGGAAGCTGGGTTTTGTTTCTTCAGGGAGAACAGTGCAAATTTTTCAAAAACTAGAGTCTATATCCATGGTTCTTTCTTTCTACTAAAGTTTCTGATTCCCTGCTAAAATCAAATGATGCGAGACCTGCTTGAAACTGCTGAAATCAGTGGGATGTTAGGAGCTTCACATCCTTCTTGGAGCTGAGCCCAGACTCTGGGCCATGTGCTGGGAGGGCTTGCTGCAGGGAGCTTCAGCCATGCTTGCCCTCCACCCTTGAGCATCTGCTCTTGAGCATGGCTGGAGAGGGGATTCTGAGCTACACAGACCTTTGATCTGAAATAATGCGGCCTTTGTACTGCTCTCATGCATCTTCCTCTGCATCCTTTGCATCTGTAAATGTCACAGTGCCTGTCAGCTGGTTGTGCTCTGTCCGTGAAATCTCCCTGCTCTGTAACACACCAAGCTCAAGTCCCACACCAGACCTGCCCCCAAACACCATGGAGGGAGCTGCCCCAGGGCAGGATGAGAGCACCAGGCAGACCTGTGGCAGGTACTTCATTGCACATGGGAATGTCCAGCTGTGAAGCTCTAACAGATATTGACACCTCTGTGCTGTGTTTGCTCTACGAAATGGGAGCAGGGCCAACGATCAGTCCCTCCACCTGGGATACACTGTCAGAGCTTTGTGTACTCTCTAAATTAACACACATCAAGAAAAGTTGTAGTAAACTGTGCTACAGATGCTGGGGTATTGATTGTACGCATGTGTGAAGGGGGTGACTATGCCAAGTTTAAACACCTACTTTATTCCCTTGTGGGAGACTGATGTTCTTAGAGCTTAGCTTAATGTATATGTCACATTCTTAGGGCTTAGCTTAATGTTCATGTCAGAAAACAAGGAGAAGGTACAGGGGTTTAAATACATACACACATTTTGAGCTAGTTCTTTTCCCTGAAAATGTAAGCAGTTGCTGTATATTTGAGGAAATGCAAAACTGTCTGACAAATTTTCTTCTAAACTGCCTTGTTTAGATCTCAGTGTTTTTTACTGAACAAAGCAAGTTCTAAGGAACCAATCCCTGCAGACATATATTTATGAATATACTGATTTTTCTGAGGTCAGTAATTTTGAGCAACTCCTAAAAATGAGATTACAAACCCCTACACAGATGCTTTTGTCAAATGTTTGCTGTTTGCACAATTGTGTTCTGGTCTGATCAATTAAAATCATGGCTAAACTTGTTGACATGGAATTCAGTCCATATGAATCCCTTACCTTTATGATCTTTGCCAGGTTGAAAATAGCATGCAAACTGCTTTTGGTGAGCTAACAAAGCCACCTACACACCAACAAATCTCAGTGCCTGCTTGTGAACTGAGATACAATGAGAGCAATGCTTTTAGGACTCATGATCTAGGACAATGAAATAACATGGGCATTTATCATTTGGTTGTGTGGGTCAAAGAGGAAATAGAAACCATCTCCAGAGAGGAATATTGTAAAGTAGTAAATTAGCATAAATAGATTTTTTACACTCCAGAAGGGAGGATTTAAAAGCAGAGACATTAGGAAGGAAAGATTTCTGATGGTTAGTGGTATTGAACTATAGAGAGACCTCCTGAGGGAAGAAATAGAAGCTGACTTCTCTAAAAACTTTTAAGCACCAATTGAACACAATGGCAATAAATCTTCAATCAGAAACAACCCTGCACTGTGAGAATAAAGGGCTAGATGGCTTTACTGTACTTCTCCGTGTCTTGTAACTGAATGACTCTGATGCTCTTTGTGGATGGTTGAAGTTTTATAAGCAGCTGGGGATCCATTAGGTTGAATGATACTCTAGGAGTACCAACTGGTCTTACTCCCTGTGTGTTTCAGTATGAATGGTGATAATCTCCTGAAACATGTGTTCAGGCCCAAAATGCTGAAGGAGAAGAGAGGAAAAGTAGCTACAGCCACAAGACCAGAGCTACTCAGAGGAGGAGAAATGACTAGCTGATACTTCTGCTAACATGCTGGGGGAGTGGCAGGTCGTGGGTGTGTCCTTCAGGGACTCATTGCTGGCTGTTTCCCTCTAACTGAGCAAAGGTTTAGGAGCTGGGTTTGAAAACGTCAGTTATGCAGTCAGCTATTGGTTGTAGGAAAGCTCTCAGTAAAACACCACTCCAGCAAGGGAGCAAATGATGGTATTTGGTGTGTCTCAATCTCCACACCCCAGTTAGGCCTGGACCTGTAAGACACGTGTTCTTGTGTGAGTGACATGGATCTTAAGTGATGTTAATGACTGTTTATTGCAAACTAAACATTTTTGCCATCTGGCAACTTTCCAGAACGAATGTCAGAACAGTTCCAGCAAATGACATGTTTCCATCACCAGAAACAATCTTTTTGCTGGATCTCACTTCAATATGAGATTAATACAGCTGCCCATAGCCCAGAGAACAGATCTCTAAACTAGTTTTAATTTATCTGCCACATCAGCAGGCAGATATTCCCTGAATATGCTGCCCAGGCACTAATGCCTGGCTCTGGGCACACAGCATACTAGCTTTTCCCTCACACATCCTTTTTTTCCCTTGCTTGTTTTTTATCTTACCTATTACTCTGGGCTTTTATGTGATGTGACTCTGTGGTTATTCTTGTCCTTTCTGTGATGTAACGCTGTGGTTACTCTTGCCCAAAATGACTATTTTCATGGTTTTAATTGGCTCTAGGACTTTTGCAAAGCAACACTAAAATAATGGATTTTTTTTTTTAATTATAAAAAGGCATTTATAAAAACTCCAATTTTCAGATTTTTCCTGAATATTTGCAGAAATGAAGAGGTTAAGAAAAAGGGGGAGAAAAGAGGAAAAGAAACTTGGAAAGAAAAAGAAGAGGGGAAAAAAGGAAAAGAGGGAAGATAAAAAGAAAAGGAAGAAGAAGAAGGCTTTTAACAGCCAAAAGCGAGGCAGAGCCGAAGTGTGAGGAGAGGCTTTCTTTCCCGGGTTTCTCCCAGCCGGAGCGCGCTCTGCAGGCACTAGAGGGACCCCCAGGACACGGAACCGGCAGCTCCCGGACTACGGACCCGGCTCTGGGCTCGCACCTGCCTTTCGCTTTTAATTGCGTGGACTTTTTGAAGCCCTATCCCTATTTGCATCACAGAGCTGTCTCTGAAAGAGTGAAGGAGATTGTTTTAGGATGAAAAAAGTTATTAAAATGTTATTAAATGAACTCCAGAAGGGCAAAGAGTCCTCTTGCTAAATAGCAACTCAGTTCTTAAGACAAGACTACAGCTTGACTAAAGAAAACCCCTCAAAATGGAATGGAATGACTGCTTTGCTCTTATCTGTTCTTATTGCACCTCACAAGTTGTTAATATAGACAAAACCCTGGTCTTTGTTGAGGAAGAATGCAGCTGGAAAAGTTTGTTTCAGAGTCTGAAAATCCCCACAGTCTATAGATATTTGGGTTATGGTGTTTTGTTCATGCCTATCTTTAATTAAAAGCAAATAATAACAGGAAAAAAAAAACCCAAGAAGCATGTGACTCATATTTGATTAGTCAAATAAAAGCCTGAAAGAAATGAGATGGATGTTGTAAGGACCCCTGACCATTCTGACCTGAACACTGGGCTAAATCTTTTCCCTGCAGACTCTTAAACCGTTTCAGTTCTAGTGCTCTGGTTGTCTGTGCATCACTTTCCCATGTCTCCATGTATAAAGGCAGAGCTGAGCGTGGCCCTGGCCAGACCTCCCAGGTACCTCCTCTTGCTGGGAATAGGGAACCTTTACTGCTGAGGTCCAGGTTCCTCGCAGTGGCCTGAAAGCTCAGTGAACCTGAACAGTCCAAGCGAAACCCAAGCAAAGCCACACAGTTTGAAACACTCTTGGAATAAAATCCCCTCCACGGTGTCAGCTTGGTGCTCAGAGGGAGAGGCAGAACACAGCAAACTTGGCTCTGTTTTACCCCAAGCTTTCAGGAAACTCCTCACAGCAAGGCCAAGAGCTATGTTCATAACAAAACTTAAACCCAAGCAAAATTTATCACATTTTGAGTTTCTTCATGAAAGATTAGACCGAGTTGGGATGTACTCTGCTGGGATAAAAGAAGAGATGGAGTCTGCCCTTAAGGGCCAATTTCATATCCAATGAAATCACATTCAAAACTCCCAGGGAAGCAAGCTTAAACTTTTAAACACTGCTAGAAAAGCAGCTACCACAGTTCTGTCATTCTAGTTAACCATCTATAAACAGTTACTCACTTGACCTCTATTTGATCTCTCCCTCTGCCCTCCAAGGAGTCTTTCAGGGCCAACATACATTGTGGATATCTCTGTGTACATGAATGTTGGAGGCTGTTTTACTACTATGAGAACAGATCTCTTGCAATTCTATCTGAAATCTCCTTGTTTGGGGAAATTGTTTTTTCTTGCTACAGACAAATCCAACAAGTTACTTCTCTTGGTTTATACTGGTCTGCTGCAAATACTTAATTATTAAAAGTCATTTGTCACAGGACCTGTGTAAAGGATGCTTTTGGAACCCTGCCATGGCAATAAGGAGAGAAAATAGTCTTAGCACTTGAAACAAGAAGGTCAAAGACAGGAGTCAAGAAAGATCTTCAAGCCACACTACAGTTGTCCTTTTCTAGCTCCTGCTTGAATGTGCAGCAAGATGGCAAAGCCTTCAAACTTTCACCTGATTAATAGTCTTGAGGGAAAAAAAAACATTCTGTAGGAATGTTGCAAGAGTAAGACTGCTATTCAAAAAAAGAATTCTTAAGCAAAACGAGAATGACAGTAAGATGGAAGTAACTTAAGGGCATATAGTCTGTAACTAAATGAAGAATTCTATATGGATGCCTTAATTTGGTTGGGTGGGTATTTTTTGTTTTTTGGGGGTTTTTTAATACAATAAAGAATTTCAGAGTTAAATTATGAAATAATATAAATACATAAGAATATTGAAGCACTTAAAATCTCCAAGGACTCTTAACCCTGCACACTAAGGATAGAATGCAGTAGCTAATACCAATTTTAACATTTTAGCATCTTTTGTTTCCTTCCTGTCACAGTATCATACTGTAAGGAAATAAGCTGTATAAACATGCTTTAAAAAACATAATCTTGAAGAAAGAAAAAAAGGGCTGCATCTAGAGATGATACTAAACAGCTGTAGTTGTTATTGTGTGGGCTAGTAGATGCCCAGACAGAGAGATAAGGTCGATTTTGAACTTTATTGTGCAATCCAACAACCTAATAAATGCAGATTTCTAAATGTAATTTTCCTTAACTCTAGAACCCAAGGTAATGTATTGTAATGATTTTAGTTGAAATTGTTGAGATGCAATATTTATCTTAACTCCACTTAAACACAGATTCTGTGTGAACACTGTGGTCATCCAAAAACCAGATGCATTTAGTTACAGATAATAAGCCCAGGAAACTTTAAGGAAGATCTCAGTGAAATAACATTAGTGAGAACAAGATGAAAACAAGGTTACTATTTGCCAGCCTGAGGACATTCAATTTAATTCTTGACTCACACAAAATTTTCTTAATAGTAAGTTGTGCTGGCCAGAAATGGCTTGTTTGAGACATAATCTGTGGGAATTTAAAACAGCTTCTGATAATAATGATTTCATTGCTGGGTTATGCCAGTTTAAAATTCTAAATAACAGAAATGTTGCCATCTCCTAATTTAAGAGGAAATGTAATTTGATACAAACAAACAAAAAATTTGGAATATTGTATTATTAAAAAAGGCTGTCTCAAGCTGTGTTGAAATCAACAGTAGATCTGTTTAAGGTTTCTGAATTCATCCTTTCTTTGTTAGCATTCAGATAAAAGATTGAATTTACTGGCTATTAAGGAGTTCTGGCTGCAGCTGGCTGGGGGGAAAAAGGGGGAGAGAGAGATATTCAGCCACCCAGATCATCATGGGGTGTAGGCTGGATTTTTTGAGCATTCAGATAAACACTGGTCAATTCTGTGGGAGTTAACATTAAGCTGAAACGAACTTTTCAAGGAATTTAACACTTGGCAACTTATTTGACTTTCCTTTTAAATGTTCAATTCGTTCAGATCTCCTTGAGTTCCTAGTTCTAATTTGGGTCGAGGGGTAAACCACGGGACTCCCATTGAGAGGGGGTTTTCATGTTTGGTTTTGTTTTGTTTTGTTACTTTATGCTGGCTAAATCTTGAGCCTGTAGTTGTTGAATCGTAGGCAGCAGTTTGTGCTTGACGGGAAGAAAAACAAAAATATCCTCGTTCATGAAAATCGCTCAGAGTTCGTTCAGATGAGCTCGGTTGTTGCCTGGAGATCTCTTCTTCAGCCAGGATCAGGATGACAGCGGTGAAGCCGCGGAGGCAGCCCCGGTGCGGGGCTGAGGGGCGGTGCGGGCTCCCGTCCCTCGCTGTGCCCGCGCCCCGCTCTGCGGGCTCGGCTGCGCTCCGAGCCAACCCTTCCCCTCCGCCTGGGGATGCCGTGGGGCTCGTCCTGTGCTGATCCGGGAAATCGCCCTGGCAAAATAACCCCGCAGGCCGCCTTGGTGTCCGCTCTGTGCGTGGTGGGGAGCGCACCCGTGTGAGCGCGCAGGGCTGGGCACGCGTGGCGGGCAGGGGCACAGCGCGGAACACCCGCGGCTCGCCCGGCAGCCCTCGGACTGCGGCTCCCGCACGGCGGGGTGGCCTCTCCGCCCGTGCCGAGCTCCCGGGGACTTTACAAAGCATCTGGACCCCCCCTTCCCTGCCCCGCCGGGATCCCCCTCCCGGGCTGGCTGGGGGAGTCGGGGAGGCTGTAGAGGGATGGCGCCGGGTGCGGTGTCCCGGTCCTCCTGTCCCCTTCTCCTCGGGGAGAGGAGATCCCCCTTGATCTCCCATGCAGAGTCG
The DNA here is from genome assembly GCA_013390045.1 of Picathartes gymnocephalus. NCBI lineage: Eukaryota > Metazoa > Chordata > Aves > Passeriformes > Picathartidae > Picathartes > Picathartes gymnocephalus. The sequence goes on along the minus strand of WEKY01010891.1, from coordinate 52,126 downwards.
GCTGTGGCAGAGGCGGGCAGGACAGACGAGGCGCAGGGGGACTGAGGCATCCTCCTGCCTTGTTGCTGGTTCGCTCAGGTGTCCCAAGGTGCAGAGGGAGTCCTTTCATCTGCCGTGCCGTGACTCTTCGACTCGGCTCTGAAGGTCTGTTCAGACGTTCCCTAGAACCCAACTAGTTTTCACCTGCAGTTACAACACGCCTGCATGTCTTGGGATGCCGAGGGAAAAACTGCTATGAAGATTTGGCTCTGATTTCATTCCTCGTTTATCCAATCTCTTTGATTAGATCCTTGAGATGTTTCTCTCTGTGGCAGTAGCAACAGCGGACACACTATTGCTTTAAGTGTTACTACTCTAAGTAATTGTAACTCTAAGTGTGGTGTGGACAGTTCAGTGTCTCTGCTAAGTGTGGATGTCCTCGTGTGCCACTGGGAGCACTGGGGGGACAGCAGCACTCCTAACAGTGTTTGCAATTACGATGAGCTTCTCCTGCAGAGTGTCACAGCTGTCACGGCAGCCACGCTCACAGTACTGGTTACAATTATTGATCCTTCCAGTGCATCAGGTTCGTGCACTACTGTGCTACCTCACCTAAAGGAAAGGAGAGGACCTAGGAACAAGAACAACCTAAACAAATTCAGTGCCCTTTGGTAAGGAGGGACTAAGAAATACAAATAACTTGATTTAGGGAGTTGGATGTGTGTCTTTGTCAGGTAGGGATCCTGTTCTTCACCAAGCATCACTGCAAGCATTTCTCCTGGCCTTTAGAAATCATCTTTTCTCAGTGAAACAGCCCCAGGTTAGCAAGAGGCAATGTTTGTACTTCTGTGTCCAACCTCATGGGCCGTGGCTGAAAGAACCAGCAGCTCTGCAGGGTACAAACCAATCATGCTGGTGCTTTTGGTGGCATCGTGAACCTGTCCTTTAAACAGCTCCACACAAGGATTGGTTGTACGCACTCCACCCGGCACTGGCCCAACCAAAAATGCCTGTTTTATATGCAGACAAGGAGTCCAAATTCAATCAAAACTTCGATGTTTATTTTAAGTTTTAAATGGCAACAAACAGGCCCCTGTGGGCTTGGGCTGCAGACAGCGAGGACATGCTTAAGTCAATTACACTTGACAATACTGTAATAGCTGAGGGCTAGTGACACCCCTGGGCCTCTGGGCTCTGCAGCGCTACCAGGGCTTTCAGCCGAGGTGCCAGGGAGCCCAGTGGCATCTGCAATACAAAGAAAGGGGAATGTTGGCAGCAAATGCGCTGCTGGGTTGATTTAATACAGGAAAGAGGTGGCGTTTAGGGTCAAACACGCCGAGGTAAAAGATGAAAGCCTCTCTCTCTCTCTCTCCTCTCTCTTTCTCTCTGCCTTTTCTCCCCTCAAACACCCACATAAACTTCTGGGAAGAGGCTTCGTATGAGGCGCTGTACGCGATGCCCAGGACGCCAGTGTAAATCTAGATTTGCACCCACGAGGGTGAAGGGCAAGTTTTCTTCTCTCCCTGGTGTGAACCCTAACGGGATTCGTCCCCCACCACTATCCAAGTTCCAGCAGCTCTGGTTCAGGAGCAGCTGGACCGGGGTGGCAGAGTTTGGTGAGAAAACAACTTTCGTCCCCCGGCTGGCGCTGGATGGGGTGGCGGTGATGCCGGTCCCCGCCGCAGCCCCGAGCCGCTGGTCCCGCGGGGGGCTCGGAGCGCGGGGCTGGGGGGACAGGCGCTGTGCCTGGGGGGAGGCTGCCGGGCTGACGGAGCCAAGCGAGGAGCCCTCGCTCTTTTGGTTCCTTTCCAACCATTTTTAGCAGAGGAAGGATGTAATAACATGCCACGGGCAATAAATCACAGTCTAGCTACTCCCCCTGGCTCTCCTCCCCCCGCCCCCGGCCCCTCTATAGCGGGAGGGGCGGAGGGGCCGCCAGCAGAGCGCCGCGGCCGCCGGGACGAGCAGAGCAGCGCTTGCCCGCCTCCTCCAGCCGCCCCAGCATGGACCTCCGCGCCCTGGCGCTGCTCGCCTTCGCCCTGGCCGTCATCTCCCTCTCGGAGGGTAAGTGAGCTGCGGGGCCGCGCCGCTCGCAGCGCTGCTGCCGGGAGCCCGGCCGGGAGCGACGGTCCCGCGGAAATCCCCGCTCTTCCCCTTCTCCTCGCAGCTACACCGTGCTCCCCGCTCGGGCTCTGGCCGCAGCTCTGATGTATCTGGCGAGCCCGAGCGATGGCTGTGCTGAGCTGGAAGCAGGCGGGCTCCCATTCCTCCCTCTCCTTTGGCTCCGCTGGCCAAAGCGGTCCTCTCTGCCAAACTCACCCCAGGCTGAAGTCGTCTGGGGGAAGACTTTCAACAGCGCTCGGTCTGCAGGGAGGTGGTTTGGCTGTAAAATACACATATCGACTTTCCCTCTAACAAAAAAACCTCAACCCTAAAAGTTACAAGAAATTAGAAACAGGCGGTTGTTCGGTTCCTCGTCTGTCCTCTGTCGTGATCTATCTTTCCTCAATCAGGGCAGAGCTGAGCCAAAGCTGTCTCTCGGCAGGAATTTACCGCACCCCCGGCGCGGTGCACGGGGAGGTTTGGGGGGCGCAGGGAGCTGCCGTCACGGGAGGTGTGGGGGATCGCGGACTGGCGCGTTGGTCGCGCAGTCACATCCGCGCTGCAGCGCCGTCTCACAGCCCACCCTCCCCACGCCGGTCCCCGCGGTCCCGCGTGTCGGCCCCGCTCTCAGTGACAGCTGCCCGGCTTGCTTTGCCAGCTGCGCTCTGTGGAAGCCTCCCCGTTCGGACTGTCCTGGAGACAGCGGCAACCCGTGGTTCTTGCCCCGCATCCCGCGGGGAGCCCTGTGCCCCGGGGCTCGGGGGACCGGGGATCGCGCGGGGCAGCCTCACTCCCCACGCGTGGTGGGGCGAGGGTTCTGCCCGCAACCTCTGGGCATCCTTCGGACGCTCCTCCTGCGGCTGGCTTCTCACCTGGCAGAGATTTGCCATCTCCTGTCCCCTCTTCGAAGGCTCTGTGGTTGGGTAAGGAGCGCCTTTTCAAACCTCCGCTCCCGTTCTATTCTCCCATTCTGGCGAACGAAACTTGGGTATTCCCCACCCAGGGAGGCAGAGGATGCCCACCGGTGCCCTCCTTTTTTAGCCTGAGGGAGTTAATTTTCCCCGACGCCTTTCTACACAACAGCCCCGTCCCGCTGGAGCACGGAGCCAGCACAGGCCTGGAGGGACACAAGCGTCCCGGGCAGGTGGGCTCCGGCCCCGCCGCGTCCGCAGTATCCATCACCCTGGGGCTGCGGGCTGGGAAGCGAGAGCGGCAGGGAGCGAAGGCAGAGCCGGGGGACCAGGGGTGGCAGCGCCAGCTCCAGTCCCTGGCCGCCAGCGTCACCAGCTGCCGAGCGGCAGGGGCCGCCGGTGCCTGGGTACCTGAGCGGGCTTCCCTCGCCTCTGCAGGCCAGTGCAGCTCCGGAGGCGCGGGAGGAGGGGCCCGGGGCTCAGGGGCTCTCCTCCCGCTTACCTCCCTGTAGCAGCACTTTGCTCAGGGCTGGGAGGCCGGCAGAGCTGCCCGGCTGTTCCTCGGTTCTCCCGCAGCGCGGCTGCTCTCCTTTGCTGGCAGCGGGGCGGCTCACGGCGGCTGGAGAGAAACTAGTGTAAGCAAAGTGACCCCACCGTCTTGCGGTGTTAAGAGCGGAGTTTTTCCCTACTTTGCATGTGATGTAGTGCTCTCAGCCCTGATCCAGATGAGGGCTCGCAAGGCTACCTTGTGCTAGGGCAGGGGACAGGTGAGCTCTGAATTCTTCTTAGTTACCTATTAAAGCTGTGGCTGTCTATCCCAGCCTCACTTGCCAGGGAAATGGAGCTGTTTTACACTTAAAAAGTTATCAACCATCTCCTGATAATGACAAATGTACCCTAGGCTGAACAGAAGTACAGATGTAAAATGATGCTTCCCTCAAATGTTTTGTCTGTTCATGTCCAGCCTGCTTGCCTGGATATAGCTTCCCTCTCTATTCAAGCATACAGAATTTCCTAGTCCACACAGTAAATTACTGCTGATAACTGCAGCAGAACTGGCAACTCACTTCTTTCTTTACTGTCCATTTTCAGAGGGAGTGAAGAGAAGCAGATCCCCATGGGATGAAATAGGTATTGTCCAACACTCACAAGTGGCCACTCTGTGAGAGCATTTTGTATGTGCTTGGTCTCTAGAGAGAATTTGTCAGCAAAAGTGGATGTTCAGAGCCAACAAAACCCAGCCTGAGTTAGAAAACAATACAACTATTTATTATTAAAAAAACTCCAAAACACAAACCCCCCTAATCCCTTCAAACTCTTGTAGTCGAGGCCAAAAGAGATATTCTCTTTTTATCTAAGTAAAATTAGACTGAAGGAATGACGTTGAGATGTCAAACTAGCATCTGGCTGTTCTGTAACTTTTGACTCTATTTGTCCATTTTAACCAAGTGTGCCAGATAGATAAAGGTCTCAAAAGCTTCATGTGCCATCAGTTATATGTTTTCATGTGAAAAGGCAATTAACAGACTATAGTAATTTGCTGTACTGAGAGAATGGCTTCAGCTTGTGCGCAGCATTTGATAGATGTCAGAGAACTCAAAGCACAAATTGGTAGATAATTTAATCAGCTTAATCAGCTTTAATGTACTTGCAACAATATGTTTAAAATTTTGGAAGGAGATAAGGAATGTGTTTGTCAGCCTCAGAGTAAGACCAGAAATGTTCTCTTCCTAAATTATGGCCTCCAAATGGCCCCTTCCCTCTCCTACTTTTGGAATACAGGGGTTCATGTGTTGGAAGATGCCACATGCACTAGTTTTCCCTGGTTTTCAGCCTTGTTGAGAGCATGGTGAGACAAGGGGCAGCAGCAGGAGTTACCGATTCCCTGTTGGTGGTACAGAGCTGACCCATTTGGTGCCTGTGCTGGCACTCCCCGGTGCTCAGTGCCTACTCCTGATCACCAAGAAAGGCACACGGAAGTACCAGATTCTTCTGCTGGGAGGGGATTTGTCATTCCACCTCACATTGGGGTGACAGAACACTGAATACTGGGGCTTCTCCTCTTCTTTGCTGTGCTAGATACCTCTTCTTGGGCAAGAAACAACTTCGAGATTTACAGACATGTTTAGTCATGGTTAAACTTTCTCTGCTCCTGATTTCAAATAGCATGGGATTGAAAATCCCACCTCGAGTCTGAGAGAGGACAGGATTGCATTATCAAATCATGGATCTGAACAGTTCATCTCTTGCATGTTGTTTAAGTTAAAGCTGGTTTAATTTGGTTGGGACAAGCTTGCAGAGGCACTATCACTGCAGCTGTGCTGAGTGTTGTATGACTGCATTCAGTTTCAGCCTCCCTTTCCTACACAAACTCGCAGATGTGTAGCTATCAGGCACAGATTTGCAGTGGGAAATCCTTGTGCCTTCCTCACTCCTTTCCACATTAGCACTAGTCAGTCAAATCCATGTTCTCGAGGCTCACTCTGTAGCCCTCCCTCTTCCCCCTCCAGATTATTTTCTCATAGTCCACTGTTTGGACTGCCAGAAAACTGATAGAAAAGTCCTTCAATTCTTTCAATTTACAGTCCAGATTCTGGTGCAATTCAGGAGGTCTACTCCCACTGATAAATTCCTCTCCTGTGGGATCTGATTCTGGCTCATCTCTTGGTAGAGACACCGGAAAAAAAGGGGGCTTCCTCCTCAGGACAGGACAATTTCACTCTGTTGTCTGTGGTTATGTGTGCTAGAGACAGGCATCGATAAATGTGCAATATATGCAGATCTGCTCCCCTTGAAAACCTGTCTCTTTTCTCACCTTTCTAAACAGTTGTTTAGGAATTCCAAGCCCTTCCCTGCTCTTTATCTCCCCATTTGCCTTTAAAGGGAACTGGGTTTGGATGCTGCAAGTATTCCTGTGTGGCTAAACAAACAGGATGGCAGATTGCCAAGTGGGATCTCAAGCCCTGCCAGATATAGATCTGCCCATCTACAGCATGAGCCAGATTTTAAGGTTTAGGTGTATGAATTTAATTCCTCCCAGAGGCTGAAAACAGCTCCACTGGGAAATTCTTTAAAATCTTAGGCATCTCTTAGACTTCGAGGCAAGGCTTCTGTGTTTGTATTTTATTGTGCATGGAACTTTCAAACTTGCATTCCAAGTGAAGACCTTACTTAGGTGCACTTGACTGCCAGTAATTTAAGTTGTCCCGTAGAGGAGTCGGGTGTCAGAGGCTGTGGTGGGCGCCAGGCTGCTTTTCTCAGTCCTGCATGCATATACATGGCAGATTTTTAGCCTAGGGGCTTCAACTTAGTTCTGTCCCTAGTGATGCCAGTGACAGAACTCTCATCCAGTCTAGTGGCCCTTGAATAGTGTATTGAGGACGCCCTGGCTGATAACTCTCCTCGGTTGCCTTACTTAGCCGCAGGCTGGAAATTCAAAAGACTCCAAGTGTCTTATGTGAAACCGCCGCGATCTCGCATCTCTGAGCCGCACCTCCTTGTGCGGGTACCTCTGTTGGGAGTCAGGGCTGGCTGCGGTGGGGAAAGGTCAGCTGGGCCCTGGGAATGCCTGCAAAACCAGAGCTTTTCTGTAGCCACTAAGTCCCCTGTGAAAAGCCTGCACCTGAGCCGAGCCGTTTTGATCTGAACTCCCTGGAATTCGTCTCTTTCTTCTGGCTACCTTCTAATTTGGCCTCGGGTCAAAATCGTTTGAGTAGAACAACACCGAGGACAAGTGCCCCCTCTTTTGGCCTTTATCTTGTCTAATTACCAGGAGCATCTCTGCACAATGGAGCGGTTCCTTATTCTAATCTCTTCGATTTTACTTATCTCCATTTTCTCTCCCTCTTCTTTTGTCTTCCAAAATCCCACGGACCCTTATTGAAAGGCTGGGCACTGAGCTGAAGGGATTGTGCTCTGAGCTGTGGGCAAATCTCTCCCAAAGCTACAGCTTTTCTGCTCCTGTTTTTTCACCTGCATATTTGGAGGGCGTTTCTTTCTGTGAGCCCCGATCGGTGTATCTGTGTTGCTGACCTCTGAGCAAGAGGTAACGTGTCGTTCCCTCCCTTTGTCCCGCAGAGAAACCCGTCAGCCTGACTTACCGATGTCCCTGTCGATTCTACGAGAGCAACGTGGCAAGAGCCAATATTAAGCACCTCAAAATCCTCTCCACGCCCAACTGCTCACTTCAGATTGTGTAAGTCTCTTGCTCTTTTCAGCTGGGTGCAAATCTCAGGTGCCAAAAAGAAGGGTCACAGAGCTGGTGCCTGCTCTGGTGGTTGAATTTCAGTCTGCCTCATGCCATGACTCCCAATTCATCTCTTCACCCCGTGTGTCAGAGGCAGCTGGACCCTGCTTTGCCCCATATAAAGGAGCCCAGCTGGTTGTTTCCCAGTTGTGATCTCCCTATTATTTTGTGATCCCATGTCCTGTTCCCCCATGGGTATGTCAGACAGGCTGTCCATTGCCTTGGATGTGGAGCTTCACGCCTTGGGGTAAAAACTTCACAGCATTCTGAGTCTTCTAATGGGTCTCTTCTCCGTAGAGTGGAGCTAAACAAGCAAAAGGAATTCCTGTGTTTCATGTATGCTTCACAGGAGCTACAGACCCTAAAAATGTGATGGCCTATTCTAGGGACACTTGGGAGACAGGGACTGACTCAGTAAATTGCAGCAGAACAGAAAGATGGGTTCCCAATGAAAAATAACCTCTTTATTTTTGCTGGAAAAGTAACACTGATTTTCAGGAAGAATTGGAATTTTGTTTGTTTGTCTTTGCAGATTTCTGTGTGTATGTTTTAGCAAGGTCTTTTTTGTTCATTTCGTCATGGGTGACCCCCTTCCTCCTCTCCCAAAATTCAAAACCTTCTGAAGAAAAAAAAAATAGCATTCATCTTTTCATTGCAAGGGAACCTTGCTACTTTCAACTTCTGTTAACCTCCTTAAGAGGGTGTCAGGGAATCGGTTTGGTTTCTGTGCAGTGATCCCATTACTAGCTCTGTCTTTGATCCATATGTTGAGCCCTTCCTCTTGCAATTCAAATGCTGTAAAAATCAATTTTTTTCATCCAAAACATTTTTGCACTCAGAAAACTGATCTGGTTTCACAAGATTGCTCAGGAATATACATAAGTGTGTATCCATTCATGAACCAGTTTTTATTCTTTTTTTTTCTTTTTCTGTTTTAAACCACTCTGTGTAGATCATACACATTTTATCATGTGCTTCTGCCTTGGGATTTTGTGGAGGACAGTGAGAAAAATGTAAGCCTCAGCTGAGAAATAATTTCCTTTCAGAAAAATGGCAAAACCAGCTGTGACTAACTCCAGTCTCTACCTAAAAACAATTTCAGTGGCAAGCATCCAACATGCAGTAGTGCACAGATTTTTGCTCTGGAACTGTCAGTGCATGTCATAAGGGACCCAGTGCTAAGGCTTTTTAGAGGATTTGGAATTTTCTGGAGTAGTTTCAAGAAAATGACAGCATTTAAGACAGGATAGTGTATATATTTATCTCTTAATTAACATAGGATTATAGTAATTAGAGATAAATAAGAGCATGAAATGCAGAAACATCTCGTGTTCTTGCCCATTCCTGACCCAAATGTGTTTGTGGTACACAGAACATATGAACCTATACTTCACCCTCTTTTTGTTACTTTGAAAAGTAAGATACTTAAAAACGTCCCTCCAAATACCCTTGAAATATGAGTTCAAACTAGGTCTCTATCAAAATAGGAGATAAAATCAATCAAAACTAACACAGGAATTTCTCATCTTGAATAATTTTAAGCATTAAATAGTGAAGGTGTAAATAAATTAAAAGATGCCATTTTCAGGAATGGAGAATCTAAGTGAAACATACAGTTGGTAGAAGATATTTTGTAGGTTTTTTTTGTCTGAGGCTTTTTTTGCACAAGTACATTTTTCTTTTTTGTTAAGGGGAATTGTACCTGAACAAAAAGCCTAAGAGCAGACTTTTGTCTTTCATTCTATTGGAAATCATCTCTCCAAATCCAGTGAATTCCTCTGTCAATGTCTACTTCTACAAAGCTCACAGTAAATTCCTTGCTTTGCAGTACAGGGAAATGAGCATTTTTAGCTAGTAGACACCTAAACCAATCCAGGTTAAATGCTCCATACAATTTCCTGTGTCTCTTCCTTGCACAAAGAGCAGGGGCTGACAGGCTCAGAAATGAATGTCTGGAGAAATCAGTGTCTCAGTATTAGGTGAGAGCTAATATTAGGTGAGAAGAATTGTACTGAATATGACTGGAGACTGGTTACATGTGCTTTTGCTTCTGTACCCTGTGAGGTCAGCTCAAGAATTCCCAGGCATTGCTAACTTCAGCAAATCCATTCTTACACTCTGTTGGTATCACTTAACTGGAAATGCTCCAGCTTGGCACTGCTGTAGGGGAAATATGAATTAGGCCCATTCATCTCTTTACTGGCTCAGTGATTGCAAGACAGATCCTTGATGTGTTTATGTTACAACTGTGTTGTTGCATAACTTCAGACCAGGGAGCCTTTTTGACCTGTTACTTCTTACACCATCGTTTTATATTCTGCAGATTTCGTTTTATAAAGCGAGGAACGTTATGGCTTCCATCCAGCAAATATTTAAACAAGTACTGAACTCATTCATATGGGCACTTCCATAAAATTGCTGTTCTCTGCACTTTCCCAAGGCAGGCAGGCTGTTTAGAAGGAAGTTTTGGAGCAGCTGGGGCAGAGGCAGGGTGCTGCAAGGAATGTGGGAGATAACAGCTCTCAGAGGTCCTGAGATCCTGGAGGGTGAGACTTACTGATGAAAAGCTATTTGTCCTGCTTCTGAATGAAAGATTCAGATAGTCCAAATGTCAAATTAACAGGGAATTCAAATTAGCTAAACAGTTTGGTGTGGGAAGTGCAGCTTGGACATCCAGGAGAAACCCCTCAGGAGGTTTCTGCCTTTGTTTCCAATGCTGAGTGAATATATGAGGCGAAACTTGCCTCTGGCACTATGGTACTTTCAGTTGTCTTCCTCCCTGAAACCTATTAATTCAGTCTTGTATAAAACAAAAAGCTAACAAGTGATCACACCCTTTCTTTCAGAACATCCAAGAGGTGTCTGTCCTCAAAACATGTGAAACTTCAGTTTTGGGTTGAATCTAAAAGCTGTTCTTAACAATTTCCTTGCAAAAACTACCTACATTTACCATGTCAGTATTTCCAAATGAAACTTTCTTTTGTTGGTACTGAACTCATTAACAGTCCAGGTATGAATTGGAATTCTTAGATTCAAATTCTGTGTCTGTTCCACTCTCAGCATGATTCCCAGTATAGACCACAGGAGCCTTTCAAAGGAGACAGATGGTTTCCAAACCAGGGATATTTATAGTAGGTGACTCAAGGATGGGAGAAATAACCATTGCTCTTCGTGGGTTAACTGAGAGCAGCACTGGTGCCCAAGGAAAATAAGGCACAGGGGTGGGGGGTGGGTGTGGGTTGAAGAGCTTTGCACACCAGACTCACGCTGACTTTTCTCCTTTGGCAGTGCAAGGCTCAAGAGCAACAGCAAGCAAGTGTGCATTGATCCCAAGTTAAAGTGGATCCAGGAATATCTGGAGAAAGCTTTAAACAAGTAAGGCAAGAGACAAATGGACTTAACAGCTAACATCCTGAGTTACTAAAGGGTAGAACACTAAGGGCTGGCTTTTACCATGTGGACAAAGTACTTGTGGAATCAGATATTGTTTCAAAGAAGGGTTTGGAGTTGACCTAACTTGTATTAAAACAACAGTTTCTGATATATCCTAGGTGTTAAACTAAGAATTTTGCCAGGTTTTGAGGCAAAAATTATGCTAATGAATATGTTCTCGGGTCCTCAACTCATCCTCTTTTTTTTAAAAAAAGCTGTTCTCCCAAGGAAAATGCTTCCTTTATGCCCCCTCTTCCCCAAACCAAACTACAATTACTTCAGAATCTATATTGTTCCAGTGTCTTTGGAGTGCTTCTCCATGTTACACTGGGTGTCTGCTTGCACAGGCAGCTGAGGCCTAGGGATTCTTGGTTCTAAAAATTGTTTCTCTGCTGCCCAGTGTGGAATGCTGTTAATGTTGGCCAAGGCACAATGAGTTACCATGAATAAGATCAGGGGAAAACCAACCCAACTTGGCAAATTCCGACTTTTCAAATCTACTTTTATTCCCCTTGAAAGTGATTGATCATGTGTACTTCGAGGTGGACTCAGCCCATCTCTCTTCAATTCTATGTGGAAAAGAGCAGCACCGAGCACATTTTTGTGCTGAACTGCAGGGGAGGGCTCCAGCCTTCCAGCACTGGAAGATGGTACATACCAAATGATGGTACAAAGCATTCCCTTGCTTGCCCAGAGCCCTGGGCTGTGGTTGATCCAGCAGCAGCATTTTGGCCAGCAAGCCTACCTGTGCACTCAGTATCCCTGCCACCCTTGCCATCACATTCCCACCCCACAGTAACTGCGCTGTAACCCTGCTGAGCCTCGTCCCCCCTGCATCTGTATGGTGAAGGCAGGGCTGGAATCCAATAATTTGAGAAAACAATACATTATTGGGGAAGGTATGGCCCCAAGGCAGATGTGAGGCACAGGCACCTGAATGCTCTCCACTGTTTGCTTTGTAAGTGCATCTGCCAAACAAGGGGCAGAGTTAAAAAAAAAAAATTCTTTGTCCCTCTGTGCTTTTACAATAAGCAAGGGGAAAAATGCCACCAGAAGTAGAGAAATTCCTCCATGTGTCCCTTTTGGGGACTGCACTGGGGCCAAGAGTGAGGAGGAAGAAAGAAACAAGCCAGTTAACAAAGTCAATGTGATTCCAGCCCTGACAGCTATTCCCATCTCATCTGATGCTCAGTGCCTTCTTTGCTGCCAGCACTCAGTCCTTTTGTCCTTTGGACAAATTCTCTGCAGAGGTAATCCATGTTAATGCTGCCAGAATGGCTTTGGGTTTAGGCACAACTGAACTTAAGAGCAGGATGTGGCCCATGCTAACTATCCTAGGGACCTGAGCTATTTTGTTCTACAAACAGGGAAAATCCTCAAGCTCCTGCTTAAGTTTCTGTTTGCTATCATCCCCAACCTGAAACTTAGGAGACATTTTAGAACTCTGTAAGGTTGGGCAAATATGGTGATGTGCTGGTCTGGCTTAGGGGGAGCAACTCAGCTGGAACATGTTCTGCTCTCACTTCCACTAGTGAAGATCTGAGACCAGCTCTGCTGAAACCAGTGAGTCTGAGTCTACCTGATGTCCAGCCAGATTCTGGGTTTTGTTTACCAAATGCTAATACAGAAGCAATTCTGTCAATTTGGTGGATTCATCCTGGTTTACATTGAGTAACGAGAGAGAATTTGGTCCCAGCTCCATGAAATAAGATGACAGAAAGCATATATCTTCATCACCTAATCCTGTAATCGTGGCATTTTGTTCATTTTCCAACTAGTAATGCTAGCACCAGTGGCATTTTCATGCTCCACAGACAGTCAGGGTCCTGTCTGTAGCATTTTCACCAGGCATGTTTTTGATATATTTTAGTGCACAGCTTTGACTTCTTCAATGAAATGTATTTTGGAATATATTTATAGTGCATCAAACAATTCATATATTTGAATTGGAGCCATATGAATGTTGGTAGTTTAAACCAATATCCCTCTAAACTACTAGCAGCTTGTAAAATGAATCTATATAGATCTATAAATGTTAATGTAGCTATCAGTTTCAATCAGCCATATATTTTATTTTTTCACTTGTACCGAAATTGTATGAAATGTGACATTACCCTATATGCACTAGCAATAAAATGGCTAATTGTTTCATGTTATGAAAACCCAATTGTACATGGGAATTTATTTTTCTGGAATAAAATCAATACATTTTGTAGAAAGGGCTCTTGTAATTGCTTAAGTAGAATCTGTGAAGACATCATAATCTTTACCAGTACTTCAATATGAGAATATCTTCAGTGTTATAATCTGCAGCTAAGGGCAAGGAAAAGTTCCTAGAATAGTAGTCCAATACTGTTAATTATGAAACCAGAAATGGTTTTTACTAGGGAATTATTTTGCTCACTAATTCTGCTTAGCATTTATTTTTGCTTTATATTCATCACATCTCCATGTAATATACATATGAGACATCAGTAAAACACATTCAGGCTGTCAGGAATCCAAATTCCTTAACTGGCTTTAAAAATCATTGTGCAGCTGCTGTGGCCCACATCATTCAACATTCATCCATTTTATAGACATAGGGCAAATCAGCCCTTTCTTGAAATAGCTAACAAGTCCTTTATCACTTTCACACAGTCCCAGTCATCATTTATGGTACGTTGACTCCCTTTCCCTCCTTCCTTTGTACAAGAATATGCAAAATCAGACCTTTACAGAGTTAACAGAGCCCATCTTGTCTGCTGTCATGTTAATATAGTCCCACTTCAGAACTTCCCTTGCCTCAAGAGGCTGGAGTCCATTAAGCTCAGCGGCTACTGCAGACACACAGGAGACAACTGATGGATCTGGAGAAGAAAACAAAGTCACATGGGAAAAATCTTAAGCCAGCTGGGAGGAAGGAAAAGAAACTCTGAATGTGCAGGGGCTGGCTGTTGGTAGCTAAGCCCTGCTGTTGCCTTCCAAACCCTGGTGTGGCAGCTCTTCCTAATTTCTCACCTAATTTGTAAATAACGGTTGAAGTACAAGATGCCAGAACAACCTGCCAGTACTCCACCAAGAGTGTGCTGGGTCAAGGCCCCACACGAAGAGGGACAGTGTGGGTGATTATCTTTACAGCCTTGTTTCAAGGCACACAAATCCCCTAAGAGTAGCCACTGGTTCTTGTTGATGTCAGCAGGAATACTGGGTGGGAAGCCAGAAATCCAGCTCCCCTTCTGTTTCCACTCTACCTCAGGGGGAACTATTTGGCTGGTAAGGCTTCTGGCTGAGAAGTTCTGGAAGGCATTTTGGGGAGGCTTTTGGCATTTTGGGTAAAAAGGGTGTTCTGGCCTCAGAGTTTGCCAATGTTCTTCCACCAGGACACTTTTACTTGTCTAGCGTTCCTCTCAGACAGAGGTTATATGAAAGGGGATGTTACATTTGCACCCTGCCAGCAAGATGTGAAGGGACCATAGGATAAATGTGAATGAGGCCTTTGTATATGGATAATTTATGGCAGTCTTTTTTGTATTTTTCTTTTAATTTAGACCACGTCATCGCACTCATAAAAAAAAGCAACAGAAGAAACGGGGCCCACTCTGCCCTTCCCGTGCAACACCACTAAAGTCTCCAGGGAGAAAGAATGGTAGGAGGCATTAGTTTCTGAGCTGGGACACCTCAGGTTCAAGTCCCTGCTCTTCCACTGACCATCTTATGGGACCTTGGGCAAATATATTAGCCTATCCAGACCTCCATTCCCCCCCATATTTGTTGAGGATAACATCTCTACCCTTCCTGCAAAGGAGTATTGTATAGATAAAACTCTTAAAATGGGGGGAAGGTTTAGCTACAACAGATGTGGGAAGATTTTCCCATTTTACAAATGGGAAAAAGGACACACAAAGAGACCTAAATAAACCTGAAGCAAAGACAGTCAAAAATAGGGTAAAGGTTTGGGAGGTCTATTTATTTGAGCTCCAATATCAAACTGAGTTAAACTATAGCAGCTGTGAATTTGCCACTGGTGTTTTTTAATGAGAAATGCAGCACCGCGTGGTGACAACGTGATGTGGTGCGTGGGTGACTGGTTGGTGCCTCTCCTATGGGAGATGCTAGGCAAGTCCCAGAGAATGGTGTTAGATATGCCAATGCTCTAGATGTCCCAGGTTTTTTTCCTCACGAGGGTGGTTTTCCTGCCTTTCTGCACCAAAAAAAATAGGGTTACTGCTGTGGGATATTGGAAAACATACCTTCAGAGGAAAAATTTTCCTCACGGTTTAGTCATTGTCTTTGTGCCTAGAAGAGTTTTCTGAGACTACCTTTACTGGGAGTAGCCACAGTTGTCTTTGGCTGTGCTCACAGAGCCTTAGTTAGTCCAGCAGGGATTGGAAGGGGTCTTTGACAACACATGCTGAGCCATCAGTTTTTGAATACCTGGTGTTTCTCTCTGACACTTGTAACTCAGTCTCAGTGACCTCATCTAAGTTGCAAAGGGCTGATCAGCCTGGAGCAGGAATAGAGGTAACTTCAGACAAAACCTGAAGGCCACCAGCACAAACTGGCTCTTTGTTCTAAGTGAACCATGCACACAGGACACCTGCACTTTGCTGTGATGCCTAACCCACCCTCTCCTGGGTACCATGCTCACACTGAGCATGGGAGACTCCATTTGTCTGCACCCCACCTGAGCTCCTACCTCAGCCCTTCAGGCCTCACACGTTTACTGTGCAGTGCCTGTCCTGCCTGTCGCCCACCTTCACTGGGCAGCTGCTCACCACAAGCTCTGCTGTGCTCCCCAGCTGCTCACAGCAGGTGAGGTCCCAGGGCAGGGAGGCTCAGGGGTGGCTCCTGGCTGGCAGCACACTGGCTGCCTCTACTCTGCAGCCATGTAGCCCAACCAGAGCAGAGCATGGGCTGCCCTCTACATTCCTCCATCCTCACAGAGACCTGGCACTCTCTGGAGCTGCAGTCCATGCTCTCCATCAGAGTTGTGGGGTGGGAGCAGGTAGAGGAGGCATTCCCAGTGCCTCTTGCTCCACTATTGGGGCTGCTCACAAATGATTAATCTCTCCTTTCCCTGCTGTATTTTTTGCCGAGTCCCTTTGCCCACCAATAATTCTCTGCTCTGGCTTTCAAGTCCAGAATAAGCTTTCTAGCCAGCCTTCCTCCTGTATTAGTTCTGAACACCTTACTAACTGTGATGAGCACAACCTGCCCAAAATAACACCCATTGCTGGGTTTGCCCTGCTGGGTCCCAGTAGCTCCTTGTGGAGAACTTCTCCCAAAATGTTCAGCAATTACTGGTTGGAGGGGCTGCCTTTGGGTTAGTCCAGACACAGATTTGCTGTTTGACTAGGCCTGATATCAAAGCTTTTGCAACTGAAATAAACCTTAATAGTGTTTCACTTTCTTCTTCATCAACAGGAGGTTCAAGATGTAAGAGGCAAGCATTGTAAGCCGTCTACAGGATTTCTTACTGTAGGATCCAGAGAGCAAATAACCAGTATTAGGGAATGAATACATTTCACTGCTAACATGCAGCACAAAAGCAACGCTTCACGCATTTCCAAAGGTCTTTTCTTGGTTATTTTTGGTGGGGTTTTTTTTTGTTTGTTTGTTTGTTTGTTTTTTTCCCCTTGCACAAATTGGCTTGCTTTCACAGTGCTATTTTTATATAGTAAGATGTAACTATTTGAGAAAAATATGAATTTATACAGGTTGGTTATTACCTAGCACTGGGGGCAGATACCAATTTAAACTAATCCTGTTATTATATAATATTTTATTTCCTTCATTGTGTAGAGGTCCTGCTTTATTTAACTTTCTTTTGGTTCATGCAAGTCTCCTGGAGTTTTAAACCTAGAAGGACATGAACTGTACAGTGCAATGATGTTGTGTAAGTAGTAGTGGAACTCCTTGCCTCCAGAATTCATAAAGGCCAAGAACATAAGAAGGCTGAAAAGCATCAGACTGATGACAGTGGACAACATTACCCTGAGTGGCATTTATAGATATTTTGGGTGAGAGATTAAGCTCAGGGCTGCAGGGCTAAAGCCCTTCTCTGAAGATCAGAAACCTTGCTGACAGCTGTGAGCAGCTGGATCAATGAACATCTGGTATTGCAAGGTGCTAATACTTGGTTTGTAGTAATTGTATGTGTTAGGAGCCACAACAGAGTTCTGATGTCATCTGCTTTTCCTATGTTCCTGTGTTTCTGATGACAAATTTAGCAAAAAAAAGAGAATGGGTTATTAAAGCTCTAACCACACGATCATGTTGCAAGTTGCTGGAGGAGTTGGATATGCTGCCATGCACCAGGGATCTCTTCCTGCCCATCCACAGGAGGTGACTTCAGCTTGCCTGTCTGGCTTTGCACTGAAGTAGGCTGAGATTCATTCACCCTTCACCAACAATGCTGTAACTCAGCTACTGAACAGTCATACCTGCCTGAGAGCAGTCACATCCCTGATTGCTCTGGAGATACCCAGGAGAGGATGTCTGGCCATATCTTGGAGAAAAGAGATGCCTGGGGCAAGAGAGGGTCTGTGGAGTTTGTGGAAGGAGAGGTGTTTCTCGGGTGTGGAAATGAAGGTCAGCACTCACAGTTCACCAGCGGTCATGGTTTTGTTTGCTGGTGAACAGGATAACCTCTGGAATTCCCTTTGCAAAGCACAGCCTGGGACAGGCACCACTCCTTGCACCGATCCCTTCTCTAAGCCAGAAGTTTCTTTCTCCTGATTCCTTCCTGTATACACCATATCTGCTATGTAGTATGGAAAGACACCTGCAGCACTGCAACAATCATGTCATGCTGTGCACTGAGATCTGGGGGGAAGCACATTTGTGCAGCACAATGCTTGTGTTTGTATGTATCTGTGTTTGTATTGTAAACAAAAAAGTGTTGTAAGATTGTCTTTTTTGAGCTGGTTGCTTCAAAAGAAATCTTCCCTCTTCCCTGCAGCCTGTGTTAGGAACACTGAGAGGAGTGTTTCACATTCCTTTTTGTGGTAGGCATCTTTAGTGCCAAAGATGCACTTTGGCTATCCAGGGACTACATTATTTCCGTGTGGATTCAGGTAAAAATCTTGTAAATAATTTTTTCTCTGCAAAACAGGGCTATTGCAGAGTCCTTCAGCTGGGACCACCTCACCTCATTTGCTTTAAAGCAGAAACAAACGGCTGTGCCTAAAATATTTGTGTTTGTGATTTTGACATTCCTTCTCTTGTTATAATTACCAACCTGGTGCTTTAAGTATATTGTGTCTCTGCTTTGAAAGGTCTGGTACCACTGTACTTGATGAGAATTGGAGTTTTGATTTTATATTACTAGGATCAGATCCTCTCCTGGAAGGGGAAAGAAAGAAAGAAGGAAAGAAAGAAATTTGATGAGAAAACCAGAGTTTCTTCTATGTTCCCTGGACTGTATTTTATATCCTAGGTTCCATCCCCTGTCCCACACATGCACCTGCATTTGCCGGTGGTTTGCCAGAGGTGGACATGTGATTGTACAAGCCAAGAATGACTGCAGAAAAAGTCACCCAGGAAAGTGCATTCTTCACACATAATTCCTATCAAAGGACAGCCTAAGGTCTGATTGATTCCCACTGCAGTACATGGAGAATTAAATAATCCTCTGACTTTGATTCAGCAGCATGCCTTGCTCATGATGGTAGGGGCCATGACCGTTTTGTTTCCAGGGGAAACACTGGCGTTCTGGTGAGAAGGTGGGCTGGGTAGATGTGACTGCACAGCCTTGCCTGTGCTCTGCTGCAGTCCTGGTTAACAGGGAGTGCATCTGGGGTTAGCACCAGCCAGGACAGGTCCCCAGGAACGTGCCAACCCCACGCTGCAGCCTGGGCAAACACTGTTTGACAGGAGCACTGAGATGGGCAGTGCTGAAGCACCCTGGCTAAACCCAGGGACCTGGCTCTGGACAGTTTAGCCAGGTAGTGGAGGTACTGCAGGAAAGGGGTCAGCCTGTCAGCCTTCTCCTCTTGGGGCAAACAAGTGAGTGCTGCAGGGGTAGACTGTGCTGAAGAAAGGGCATTGGTTCTTGGGAGAAATACATGAGTGGCAGCAGGAGGAAAATGCCCTCCATCCAAGGCAGGGGACCATTTAGAGCCAGGTGTTTGTCTGGGTGCTCTGGGGGCTGTCTGCCCCAACCCACACAGAGACCTGGGCCCTGACACCTCTGTGCTGGTGATGCTTCAGGTCTCATGTAGCTGAGACTGCTGAGGGCATGGGGCTGCTCTCAGGGGCCAGCACCGTGACCCTCCCTCACCTGGGTAAGGTTGAGCACAGTGTGAATGCAGAGATGGCACAGACCTGGCCAGAGACTTAAGTGAGAACTTTTTTAAAAGCTTTCTCTTGCTTTGGACCAAAATTCAACCTTGAGTGGGAAGCTTTGCTGTTTGCCTGACATTATTTGCATGGGGAAAGAGGGAGAGCAGCCATGCCCTTTGCACCAGAGGAATCAACCAGTGGCTGCCCCAGTGCACCACCTGTTTGTCGTGTTCATGCCACGACCAGAGCAGGCTGGGAAGCAGCACTGGCAGCATCCCACCTGGGCAGAGCACTTGGTTTTCCCTTCTGCCTTTAACTATTGACCAAAAACAGAGTCAGGGAAAGGAAGAGTGAGGAGATGGGAGTGAGGTAGGGACCACATGTGAAGAGGAGGGAAAAGAGAGAACACTGAACCATGCTGAAAAAGCAGCTTCCATGAATGTGAAATCATCATGTGGGTATTTTCAACGTGCAGCTGTCAAATCCCAAGGTTGGATTATTTTTTAAGAGTAGATGGTATTTATTGCTGTGTCAATTTTTTATTTATACTAGCTTTATACGTTTATGTATGAATATCTCATCTGAATTCTGCCTGAGGAAGAATGAAATGAAGGGTGACTTTGATGTGTTTTGAATAAGGTGTTTGAGCAAATGTGACTGTTTATTTTGCAATGAAAGCTTTTTTACAAAGTTAAATATACACATTTTGTTGAAAATGCAGTTCCTATAGAAGTTTTTGTTGCCATTTTCCCTTTATTATCCTCTAGAAGGTCCTTCTTTTCTCTGGCAACTTATTTTGAGTGATGTGATTTATAGTAGTCAAGGTTTTTTGTGAACTCATCACCTAAAATCTGGTTATTTTTTCTTTATCAACAACCCACCAAGATAATCCTTGTCTGAAAACTTTGGTGGCCACAGAGAAGAAAACATGTATCATGATAAAAGGGCTGCATGAACCTCCCATCTTCCATTCCTTAAGAACTCTGTGTTGTCAGAATGTGGTAAATACTGTACTTTTTATTTTTATTAAATAAAAAGAAGTATCTTCCCAAATAATGTGAAAAGGGTTTTGTATTTGTGTTCCTGTAAGGCAGCTTTTATGGAGGAGTTATATTATGCTTTTGAAATTACTCCTTTCCCAGAAAATTTTGAAAATAAACACTTTTATATTGTTGTAATTTCTCACATAAATGTGTATGCACTTATAATTTTCTTAATAAAAATGTCTGTCTGAATAAAGTTCTTGTTTGATTCTAATTTTTTGCTGATTTTAATCTTTTTCTCCTCACAAATGAACATCTACAATCTGCACTCAGAAAAAACATTCGGATGTAGTTGTGTCCAGTTTCAAGGATCCCTCCATATAGCCCCAGTGCTCAGACTCTCTGCAGGGAACCAACCTGAGGTAAAGGGCCCGTGGGTCTGGCAGGGAGCAGCAGCCTAGCAGATTGAAACGTGCCATCTTCAAAAGGAAACCCTTAACCATTTGCTTCCAAACCAGAACCCCACACTCCTTTTTTTTTTTTACTCTTTTTTTCCCCAAATTTGTCTCCAGCAGTTTGACTTCAGCAGAACTGAGAACTCTCAGGTGGTTTTGTTCCAGCAACAGGGATGCCATCATTATCTGTGCTGAGGAGGGGATGAAGGTTTCTCTGAAAAGCATGAGGGGTAACAGGGGATGCATTTCACAAAAGAGCAGATGTGAACAACTCTGTCCTTGAGGCTGCTTTTCCCAGGGCACAGCAGGGTCACTCTTCAGTTTGGAGATGAAAAATTTTTTTAGAGCCTTGTAGAACTGACCTGAGTAGGTGCAGGTATAATCCTAACTTGGATGATGTTGTAGGGGAAGTGCTGTGGGTTTCAAAACCATGAGTTGAAAACTGGTCTTTGGTCAGTATCTCCCCATCTACAAGTTCTCATGGAAAGGGGAAACAGTTCCCTGAGGTCACCCTGCCTCTCCACACTGCCCTGATCAACATGCCACTCCTCCTCTGTACACCCACTGCAACACAGGTGAATCCCAGCATTACGTACAGCTCTGGCTGGAGCAAAGGTCAGGGACAGGTCAATATAACAGTGAAACTGTGCTTGAGCCTTTTCAAGCTTCTTGCTTAATAAATATCTCTTGGCCAAATTGATGCAAGGCAAAAGGCATGCAAAAAAGGGAAAAGGAAACTCATGGCTGATGACCCCTTTGCAAATCCATCCATTATTTACTAAGAGATTTATGAAAAACTAGCAGGTAATTGTGAGTGCAGATGGCCAGTGAGAGATTCCCAGGCCACTGCGAAATATGTTGGAAGTAATTAGTTACAAAATTACACATTAATATTAAGCATAGGCCCCATGTTCTGTGGAGCACTTTGCTGTGCCTTTCATCAGTTTTTTTCTCTTGAATGTGAAAGTTTTGGTTCTTCCCTCCTCAGCAAAGCATCACGGCAATGTGTCTGCAAACCACCTAGGAATTGGAGGTGAGCCCACCTTATTAGCACATCTGGCTCTCTTCACAGGCAGCTTTCCAGTATTAGCAAGCTGAAGGAAATCAGCTGCATTCATGGCCTCAGCCATCCTGACACTGATTATGGGCTGGATTGATTAGGTCCTGGCATGGTATAGGTCAGAGGATAGCATGGTAAATGCCTCTGCTTCCTAGGGGCAGCTGGGGATGTTACCACTGAGGATGTTACCTTGGATGCTACATGATAAGGGTCACTCCTAGCTTCCAGTGAGCATTTCCCTGTTTTATAAAGCTACTTGCTCTCAAGCTGTCCCAAGAGTCTTTCAGACAAAACAAGTGTGTAGCTTTGAGACTAGCAAAGGCAAAATGAAAAAACCAAAAACAAAACCCCCAAGGTCTAGAAGCTGAAGCCAGAGAAATTCAAACTGAAAACAGATTTTTGAGTGTGGAATTGATTAGCCTTTGGAACACATTCCCCAAGAGAGGGGGCAGGAAAGCCCTGATCCTTCTCCCTATGCCTTCCTAGCAGGGCTGAAGGCCATTGTGGTGTAGCCATATGTACCTTGCTGAGCTCTCAGGGGACATGGGGTGAAGGTCTCTTGCCTCTCTTACCAGTAGGGTCAGACACGATGAGCTAAAGATCTCTCTGGCCTCAGAAGTCTGCATGCAGAAAGTCCCAGTTCCAGGGGAGCATTCCTAGGCCTGTGTTATTAATAACACCTGCATATCCTCAGCCATCCCAGCTCCTTGGACCAAGGCTGAGGATGACTCCTGCTGTTACACAGGAGACAGATTTGGGGTAAAAGGCTTGTATTTCTGGTCATGAAGGTTGCCCTCCAGCTGCAGGGGCAGAGGCATGGCAGTGGGAAAAGTCTGCAGGCCTGTCCTGGGTCCATGCACACCCTGACTTTGGGCAGACAGGGGTGCTCACATATGTGCCCTCTGGATCACACTGCTCACACTGGTGATCTTTCTTGTAGGAGTTCCCTGAGTTTCTTTGCCCTTTTTGCCTCTTATGCTTATTTGTCCTTTGTTCTCTCCTCTGGCTCTTTCCTCTCAATCCCAGTTTGTCCAGCTGAAGGGAAAAATCTTAGTGACTTAAAGCCATTCTCAGCACCTTCCTCCTGCTTTCTCATCATTGTGGGTGTTCCCTGGCTGGGGCCAGCCATCCATTTCTAGTCTCTGAGAGAGGTGGAAGGACATTTCCATTCTGTCCTTTGCAGTCACTGTATCAGAGCAGGATCCAGGGTCCTTTTGGAGAGGAGCTGCATGACTGCTGCTGCAGAGCTGTTTGTCTTTTGTGCTGTTGGGCTCATTCCCAGCTGTGAAGTCCAATCTGTCTTCCCTGCCTGCGCCAGCAACACCCTTTGGCTCATCAGCACATGCTCAGCTCACACTGCTCCCCGCTCCTCCTTCTACTACCAGCCCTTCCTCACAGTAGCTGCCAAGGGAAAATGGTGACCTGTGACTGCTGCCAGGACACAGAGAGCCAAATCAGACACACCAGCTTTGTGAGCTGGCAGAACCAACGTGCTGCTTTAGGCTTTCAGCACTCCCAAGTCAGACCACCATGGCTGCAACAGAAGGTGAAGTCCAGTCTGCTGAGAGGTGGAAGAGCACAACCTAAGAACAGAAGGACAGAGGTTTAAAATGCTGCTGTAGCTTGCTGAAACCTCCAAAATATGTGTGATTCTTCCACCCCAAAGATCCGCAATCAATTCCAGCTGCCTAGCGTGCTGTGTGATTTATTGCCGTGCCTGCAAGGTTTTGGCTGTGGTGAAACATGTTTGTACGTTTCCTATAAAACAGCAAATCTGAAGAAAGGGCTCTCTGGATGTGGTTCAGAGTGTGTAACAAAACCCAGATCGCCAAGCCCTTCCATGCAGTACCACAGCAACACAAACAGCCAATGCAAGTTTAATATCTAGCACGCTCTATCTATTTTGCCTCTGAGCACCAGAGAGAGAGGCTTAAAACACTGCAGACCATACTATTCCTACACAAGGAGTAGACTACTTAAGGGAGCAAATGCCAAGCACCATTACATAGCCTAGTGCATCTTTTCTAAATTAAAGCCTTTCCATAGGGCAGAGCACTAGCAAAATAGTTCTGCACAAAATATCTGGAAAAGGAGAAACAAGAGAGGAAATACGTCTTTCTTTCAAAATATAAATACTATGAATGCAAATAGGAATCCAACTCTCTATGCTGGATCAACAGCCACAAAAGCAGCAGGATGACTACCATTCATGCTAAGTGTCCATATTCAAAATTAAGGTCCTCATAGTAACTTTCTGTGCTTTCTGCAGCCTGGTTGTTCCAATGATTCTCCCACTGTCTTTATTGCCTGCTAAGCAGTCTACCCCAACCCAGTTACTGAGTGATTGGTACTATCCTCCCCACCCCTGGGACCTCCAGATCAGACATCTGGTCTTGCTAAGAATGGGGGAGGGAGATTCCAGGGACATTTCCAGAATATGTGTTTTGTTCAAGACTGCACACCCCTACCCTTGCATCTCATCTCCCAGTCTGATTTTCTTTCAGTTCTTCATTGTTGTAATTCAGACAAGGTCCTGTTACACAGGAGCTGCACAAACACAGAAGGAGAAAGACGGTCCCTACCTGATAGATTTCACAGTCGAAGATCTGCTCTGCCAGGCTCCTAATCAAGCATACATCTTTCAAGGAATGCAAATCTCTATCTCTTCGTTGGGTGTTGGAGAAGCATCGCACCAGCTGTGGGATGGCTTGGCAAACAAGTAAAGAACTACAGATCATCTAACTTCATATTCATCTCTTTCAACATAGGCAAGATTTGATAAACAGAAAGTTTTTCAGCTCCTTGGAGGGGTGGAGTACTGTAAAATAGATAATGGAGAAGTGACAAGGAGAAGCAAAGCTTGCCAGTCATTCAGTTACTTGAGATAAAGGCCGGAGAGGGATGCTCTGCAGGCAGGAGATGAGTAGGTCTGAGCTGAGCAGCTCACTCCACACAGTCCCCACGTGCCTTGTTCCCATGTGTGTCCTAGCAGTGCTCACCCCATGTATCAGTGCTTTGGGCACCCAACCATCCCGGCTCCTCCCCTCCTCTCCCTGCTCTCGCCCTCCCTCCTTCCTTGTTTCTAACTACTTTCTCTTTCCTGCTGCCATGTTATTGGTTGCTGACTTTGGACATTCTTTATGGCCTTTCATCAGGCTTCCCATCGCTCACACACTCTGCGTTGGTTTGGCCTGCTCTGCCTTTTGTCTGTGCAAAAACAAAAGCTTTATCTGTTGCCCAGAGACCGTGGTGACTTCAGGGCTTTCCCCGTGCCAGCACCTAATTGCAAACAAATGGAAGTCCCCAGCTACACCGCCAGCAGTTCTGGGTCTTGGGTGGGAGGGCCTGATTCTGCTCGCTCTGCACTGTGGGACTGGTGAAAGGCTCATGATTTACAGCAGTGCATCTCACATTGCCATCTGGCCTTCAGCAATCTAGCTGGCTTGGGAGAGAAGACATAAAAGCCACACAATGCTCATGACATGAATATCTCTCATGTCTGGTTTTCCTTAACGTCAATGTATAAGGGGGAGTTGACTGCAATGAACAACCTGTATACTCCTCAGCAAATCCTCACAGAGCAGAGAGGTAAATGGCACAACATTTCCGCTCCATTTCTGCCTCTCTTTGGAGCCCCCAAAGGGATCTTCCCTCCATGGTAATGACTGCCAGAGAGAGGCAGGGCACTGGGCTGGAAGCACGTGCTGCCCAGTGCCCAGAGCTGCTTCAGAACCAGATTTCCATCCAGAAGAAAGAGGGAGAGATTCCCAATATTCTCACATTTGTTTGTATTCCAAAGCAGTACTGAATCTCATGTTTTCTAGTGGAATGGACAGTTTGGAAAGGATTCTCTCAGGAAATGACAAAGTAATTCGTTCTGCTCAAATCGACAGGGAGTTGGCTTTGCCTCCATGTCATAGTGACTGATAGGAGTTGGAGTTCCAGCAATCCACCCAACCCTGGCTTTCCCAGGCTAGCCTACATCTCCTGTACTGCACTGCTTCATGGCCCATCTATGACTTATTGGAACATGTCAGCCAAAGGTGTTTCATGGGGTTTACAGTTTCTCCATAGCACCAAGCTCATAAGAGATACTGAGAGCATGAAGCAGAGTCTGGGAGTAGGTCAATTTAATCTGATATCTTTCTATTATTATTTGACACCCAGCAGATAGTATAAACATTTCTGCAACTTTCCCTGGAAAACTTCAATTTAATGAAAATTCTTTTTAATTGCATGAATGCTCCAGCAGAAAATTCTCAATCGCTTCTAAATTTTCTAAGAAGTTATCAATCATTGGCTGTTTATTATTTTGTTTGTGCTCTTCATCATATTTGTCCTAGCTGAGGAATCATTCTCTGGTATTGATCAGCAGACAAACAATGCCAAATCTTGCCAGCATTATTTCTTCCTCTTGCTCTCAAATGCCTCCTTTCCCATGGAGGGCTTCCCAATTTTCATGTGAAGTACATACTTCACATGAATAAGTCACCCCTGGGGCCTATCCCACTCTTCCACCTGTGCCCCATAGCACCTGCATGGGCTTATTCTGGGGGTCTGCACAAGCTCATCCCAAGCAGCAATCCCACCACTCTGTGGGAGGGTAGGCAGCAGAGAGAGGAGAGGAAGGATTATTCCTCCTTGCTCTCTTGCAAATAGATCTGGATACAATTTTTCTTTTTTTTTTTTTTTTTTTTTTTTTTTTTTCGCTTTTTTTTTTTTTGGTCAGGCTGATTTTCTTGGAATGCAAACATTCAATGGGAACATGGCCATGGTGGTTAAGCTTCAGTGGGAAAGTCCAAGTGCTCCAAGGTAACTTTTTCATTGTCTCTCAATAGTTCTCAATTGTTTCATTTCCATAATATTGAAACCTGTAGTTCTGATGAGGTAGAGTAACTTGTTTTGACTTCACTATTTCAAATATGATCTAATAATATAGCAGAGCAGTGCAACATCAAAAAGTAGATGTTTCTATCTTTTAGAAATTAAATATATTCCCAAATCAAATAATTTTTGTGGAAATAGTCTTCCTACAAGAAGTTATGATGACTTACTTCCCCTGAGTCAATTAGTAATGGAAACAAATGGCAAAACATCAGCAGTACTCAGGAAAAATTATTTCTTGTTTTGATCACTTCTAGTGGCCATGGTTTTGGAGAGAGGAACTTTCGAGGAACAGAAGACCAGTTTTTTCCTGCAGCCATAGCAAAGCTCTGAGGGATCCCTGCAGTACTGCTGGAATCTGTCCCTAGCAGCAGGGAGCCTTAGTGTTTAGAAGGTGAAGGTGTGAGTGTGCCCCAAAATGATGCTCTGGCAACATCAGTGCCTGAAAGCCATGGAAAGCAATATGTGCAGCAGCCAACCTGGATGAGTCTTTCATGTGCATTTCCCTTCAGGGGCTGTTCTGCAATGGGTTTGAATTAGGCTCAAGTTATGATTCTATAAATGTGGGGTTTTTTGTCATTATGCCTGTTTTGTATTAAACTTCTGCAGCATTTTTCTCCTTCATCTCCCCCCTGCCTCCCTCCTCCCCGCCTCCCCCTCCACCCTTTCTCTCTGTGTGTCTCTCTCTCACCATTTTAGCAGCTGTCCACTGCCTTGACAGCATCAGAAAAAAGGTAGGAGAGTCAGGAGAATAGGGGAAGGATGAGCTGTTCTTCTACCATCACAATGTTTGGGGTCTGGCAGTGAGTGAACTGAAAGAGTGGAGAGATATTAATCAGAGGAAAAAGGCAAAAACCTAAGATTACAAGTCTTGTCCATCTTAGTGATAAGGAAGAGCATCTACAGGCAAAAAAAAGGTGGAGATGTTTCTGATTTCCTGTGGGGAAGGAGGCCATGTTCAGATGTGCACAGTACATCCATGACCTCTAGTCCTTATTGGTCTGTAAAGCCAGGCCCCAGCCCCTGCAGGAGCACGTTCTGTGCAGGGTGGGCCTGCTGGTCACCCATGGGTGGGGGTTTTCCTGTTTCATTGCAGCCAAAGCTGAAGAGATAGTTTCTAATGCAATTCTATTCCAAACTGAGAAAATATCTTCTTTTATTTTATCTGTCTCCTGAATCTGATGTATCTGTGAAACTGCTTTGAAAGCACTATATCTGTATAAGAAATGGATCTAATTCTTGGGGTTTTCTAACACAGAGAGTTTAGCACAACTATATTGTGTTTTCTCATCTTACACACCAGGCTCTATAAAAGCAGAATCAGATTAGAACTTTGCCAAGTATCCTCCCCTTGGACCTTTCATCACTTTGTTTTACTTGTTACTTAGGACCTCTGGATCCTAACTCTTTGAACACTTCCCTTTAGAGGAATTAAATTAGATTATTACTAACTTTTCATCCTGCAGTCCCAGTTGCTCAGACTTTGGCAAATCTTCCACAGAGGAGCAACCTGTGGGACCTGCAGGGTAAAGTGCAGAGAAGGCTGATGAGACAAAGCCCACACTAATTCACCATGATGAGTAACCAAACAAACCATTAAAAATGAAGGGTTTGCTGTTTCTCAAGTGCAGAGATGTGCCTGGTCTCCAGGGTGGATGGGTATCACCACCCTTCTGTGCAGCACTGGGAACGTGCTCGCCACTGAATCATTCTCAGCAGACTGTGCAGCAAAATATCCCAGTGCATGGATGATTGTGATAGGGGAGGTTGTGTAGCTTTGGTGTTTGTTTTTTCTGTGGTTTTGCTTTGCTCAGTTGTTTTGGTTCTTTATTTATGTATAAGTGAGAGTTTTGCTATAGAAAAGAGGCATTTCTCGGTAGGTGCTTGTGGATTGCAGTTAGGGAAGGCTTTTGCTTCAGAGAGGACTAGATTTTCTTAGGTGGATGCCACAAAACAACTGGGATGTGTAAGAACAGTTTGCTCTCACCCTGCTTCTCCCAGGGCCTGCATCTTCAACAGCCTGTAAAATCAGGTCCTAAATGTCTCTCTGCACTGTCTCATCACTTCTAATTACCCTCAGTTGCTCTGCTCACACGAGTTTCTAGAGAAGATGGGATCTGCTTTTCCCATACATTGTCCAAACTTGCATAAGCAAATCACTTTAAAGAATTGTTTGAGGAAGTAATTTAGGAAAAATCCTACAGAAATGAAGTGCTGGGTGACTCCTTCAGTGACCAGCACTCCCCAGTGCTGCAGGGTAGTGGAAGCCTGTGCTGCCTCAGAGATATCCTCCTGGAAGCTGTCCCAGAACCGGGTAGGAGCATCCAGGCTTGTCTGGCAAAAGTTTCTTCCAATTCTTCACAGCTCTGCAGACACAAATCACCGAAGGCTCCTTTGGTAGAGTCCAAACCACTCTGCTTCAGACAGGTCAGTTAGCTGCCCTGATGTGAGTGACATCTCCCTTGGCAGGTTTACCCATCAGCTCCTTCTGGACCTCGTGTGCCAACCAGGAGGTGATGCTGGCAAACCTGGGGTGCTGCAGGAGTGGCAGTCAGCTCAGCTGCTTGGAAGGCAAGGTGAGCTGGTCAGACTCCTTGCTTTGCTGAGTCACCACACAGATATTAAGCTCTTAAAATGTCCTTTATGTATTTCCAGTGGGCTGGAACACCACCTCTCATTCCCTTTGAAGAACTACCCAAATGCTTATGTTATAAAGTGGCTGCTAAGTTTGATATGAGACAGGAACTAACACACTCAGCACAAACCATCAGCTGGGGACCGCCCCTTTCCTATTCACTGAAATCCAAGGGACATTTACTATGGCTTCTCTTTTTTTTTCCCTCCCAAGCAGAAGAAAAAGAACAACATTGCAACAGCATGCCTGATTGTCCTGCTAGAATTTATTTGTAATGTCACCTGCCTGCAAGTTCTGCCATGCCATAAAGAGCCCAGATGCAAACCAGTGGGCAAATGAAAGGCAGAGGATTGGGTCTTGAGAACAAAAATGGAGACCAGCCCTTCTCTTTGTTTTCACAAGTACAAGTGTCCCTTCAGAGTGCCTGAACTAAACACTGCAGAGCAAAGGACACAGCAGCCCAAGGAGAGCAGCATTGTAGATATGAAAAAAAGACTTGCATCCACCTTCCAGGTGCTGGTGAATGTTCCTGGTCATGCCAAGGTCTCTGCTCCCATTTCAGCACAGACCCAGGTGTCTTGGTTTCTGACAACAAGCAACTCCCTCCAAAAATATCTCCCTCCAATTTCGGATGAAGAGACAGCGAGAACTTTCCTTCCATCTCTCCTTCTGCATAGTCACAGCCCATGCAGCAGTGACACCATGACAACCCTGGCAAATGCAGAGCAGGGACAGCAGTCAGCAGGTGCTGCACCACGAGTGGGAGATGATGAGACAGGGGGATGGAGCAAGGAGCTGAGCAGGCTGCAGGTAACACAGGAGCTGATTTTTGATTTGGCACGTTGGTTTTCAAGTCACCCTGTAGCACCAGTTCAGTTTGTTCTTGACTCTGCCAACTACTATCAATATTAAGAAAACAAACCAAATAAAGAAGCAATTCTGAGTCTATTGCTCTGAAATTTGCATGCATATATATAAATTTTAGCAGGGTCACTGCACAATTCAACACTTGGAAACAGGAGCAAGAAGCTATAATTATGATGAACATTTTTCTAAGTGAAATGTGTGTATAAAACTCATGTGTGTATTGATACATACATAAATGTGCTTCTATATGTATATTTGTAAGTGTATACGACATATAATCCATTTTACATGTGTATAAAAGATGTGTGTAAAAGGCGGCCAGCAGCCTAACAGGCCAATAAAATCACACCCCAGGTGTTCCAGCTAGAAAGCTCAGGGAATTTTATTAAATCTGTTTTTGAGCTTGGCATGTAAATCAACCCTTACCTGGTGCTGCCCATAATATTAATCAAGAAACAGCACTGCAAAGAATTTGAGATAGTTTAGTCCTTGTAAGGGGCACATGAGAAGTTTATGAGTCCTCCCAGTGGGAGCACAGAGGACACTGCAAACACCCAGGCAGAGCTGTGCTAGAGGTCTGCTGGAAATTAAGGGGTTTTATCATTGGAAATCTGGAGCTGTGTGAAGATCAAAGCCTTTTGAGGAAACAGACTGATTTCGGCAGCATTTTCCCTTTGGGAAAAATGAAGTGAAATGTCTTGCTTGGAATCATCAGTCGTGTCTCATTCATGCCATTTATTGAGTGCCTCACATAGTTTTCTTTCTTGAGAGACATTGCATCAAAATGTCAAAAATTACACTGCAGGTTGGCATGGGGAGACTACCTGGGACTGAATTCAGTACAGCAGGACTGGCAAACTGCAAAAAAACACCAGGTTTTGCTGCAGAACAGGCAGAGAGCATCGTGTCAGCCAACAGCAAACAGCTCCCCATCACTGAAAAGGGCTCCATAATTGATTTCTCACTCTCCATCACTGTTTTTCCTCACAGTGATGCATGAAACTGAAGGAAATACCAGAGTTGCCAGAGGGAGATTGCATTTCTCAGTTAGGCTCAAGCTGATAAAGCATTTGAAGAATTGTGTTATCCACATTTTTTTTTTAAAAGCTCACTTAGCTTAGAAGTAAACAGATGCTGTAGAAGGCCATTATTTTACAAAACCATATACACTTAACTGCTAAAAAATGGACTAATTATGCTCTGAGATAGCTTACATGTGTATAAGGAGCAAGCACCATCTACTAGCAGAACCCTGTGTGGGCAGAGAACTACTGAGTTATTGCAATATTTTGGCTAAGCTGCACTCAGCTGTCGTTTCTCAGGTTAATCTAATCATCCTCATGAAGTTCACACAGAAGAATTGGATTCAGACACAACCTAGTACAGCCAGGCCAGAGAGATGTTCACAGACTATATTCTGCTTCCAGTTCTGCTCTGCCCTGCACATGTGTTTAACAGCATGGCTTCTCAGCTTTTTCTACAATTCCTTTATCCTTCCCCCATCACAGACTTGCCATAATTCCTGCAAGGGCCTTTAATGTCCCTGGCATTGCCCTTCCACTTCGGGCTGTAGGCCGCCGTGCAGAGAAAGGAAGCGAGGAGCTGTGGAGAGGGCGACATACACTGGCAAAGCTGCTCTTGTGTAGGTGCTGCCAGCTGGGCTGGGCCGCGATGTGTGACAGCCAGGGCTCTGCTGTGTCACTCCCAGCCACTGTCTGTAATTTCTTCTCCTCTGGGGTAAGGATGTGTTGGCAACAGCCACTCCACATCTGTCCCTCAGTGCTGCAGGGTGACAGTTGTCCTTTTTTCAATGAACACTACTAAAGCACAGGGGATTGAAATAATCCACACGCTTGGCTGAATCTAAGTTTCAGATGAAAAGAAGGCAAACTTCAAAAGTTCTTAAGCACTTCAGGTTGCCATTTTAAAACTAAAATACTTTCCTTTTTCCTTCTAAAGAAGCCTTGTCTGGAATGTAATTGAAACAAGATAATTGAGAAAAACAATATAATTTGAGAAAAAACAAATGGTTCTGTGATGATTATCTTTTTTTTTTTTCTACTGTTCTATTACAGTTCAGCTCAGTCCAAATCAATTATCTCATCACTTCCCTAAGTTTCCTAAATCAACTGCCAAAACTCCAGTCTCCTTTCAGTTACTTACTTTCCATCCTTACTCTCAGTCAATATCCTCTTCCTGTTCTCACCACTCACTGTTTATTGCGACTGGACCACTTTTCTCCTCCTGTGATCTGTGTATCCCTTCACCACCAACCTCCTCCGTTTCCTCACATGATTGCTTCTGAGGCTGCAATCTTTTTAGTATCCCTGCTGTAATCTGGATATCAAGCTAGGGCAGAGTGAGTCCTCAGGAATGGTCATTCACAGGAGATCCTTTCACTTGTGAGGAGGACAATGGCCAGGTCCTCAGCTGCTGTAACCTGTAGCAGCCCCAATACCTTCTCGTGGGTCTGAGGTGTTTTGTGTGCCTCTGAAGAGGTGGTTCATCCAGAAAGAGCACAAGATACTCTGCAGGGGGAGAGGTGAGCATTGCCTTGCCAGTGGCTGATGTGTAGCCAGCTTTGTTCTGTCTATCACTTTTATTAGTCTTGCTTTCCTCACAGGCAAAGCTCTTGCAAGCCTTCGATTTGGGTAATCTGCTCTTCATCACCCTGCGTATTTCAATCCACGTATTTACATGACTGAGACTATGTGAGAAATTAGATCCACATCACCCCACATCTGTACTCCCACTCTGGAAAGTATTTCACTGCTGGGCTGTCAGGAATCATTACAAACCTGAGGAGCAAATACCCTCATATGAATGCCTTCAACTCGCCTCCAGGAGCAGAAATGATGTATGGGCTGTGATAGGCTCTCTGCTTCCCCTGGTGCTCAGAAACACAACTCCTCTCTGGAAGGAGGATGCTTATTGCTTAAACATATCTGCACTCAAGGATCAGAGGGTGATAAAGCCCTGAGCCTCCCACTGCTGCGAGAAGCTCCACGGGCTGTGCAACCCAAAGCACTCCAACAGAGGTTTAGCCATGCAAACCGTGCTCCTGGTTAGGGAGGAACAGACATTTGTGAGAGACTGCAGCAGCAAGTCCTGGCCCTGGCCTGGCCTGATGGACGACATCGTGCTTGCAGAGGGGCCCTGGGGGCTCTGGGACTGTGCTCAGCTGCCAGCTGCTGCACTCCAGCTGCTGAGTTTATAGGGCACGGTGTGGTGGTGTCACCCAGAAGTGCCAGCAAGTGTCCAGCACACACTCACTCCAGCTACTGCTGCCCCCCAGGGCCTTCCCCTTACCTCCAGGGTGAAACGTGGATGGCAGCATGTCCTCACCTCACAAAGGGATTGTGTCTTAATGTAAGAATGCTGAAGCATGAAGGGTGTTTCAAACAGATGCCACTTCTGTCGAGAACCAGCTAAGCGAGGCATGAAAATGATGTGTGTGTCTTTTAAATGCACAAAACCCATCCCTAAATTTTTGCTTTTGTTCTTCCACTTAATTTTGATGGGTAAAATCCATCTCAGCAATTTTTTTTCTTCTGATAATTGTGTTTTAAAAAGTAGCCAGTGGAAAAGGGTAAATAGCAGTGAGAGGAGACCTTGCTTGATTAGTCCTCAGTGTCCACTTCTTCAACATGAAATTGTGGAAAGGAATTTTCAAAGCAAGTAGTATTTTTAATGGAATTGGAATAATTACTTTCTCGGGAAAAGGGCAAAAATCCATAAAAGGAAGAAATAAACATCCATCAAAGCGCCTCTTGAGAAGATGAGTGCTAGTCACAAGAACTTCTCCGGGATCCCAGGGCTGCAGTGGCTGCATGGTGTCCCTCAGCCCTGGTGGCCTGGGCGGCTCCCTGGCAGGCCCTGCGGTGGGACAGCTCTGGGTGGCTGCACAGGCATCCGAGCAAGAGCTCTCCCCTCTCCTGAGCCCCAGAGCCCGGCACAGCGCTGCCCTGAGCCCGCCTCCTCCTCACCTGACACGGGGAGGGGAGGGAAGGGAAAGGGAAAGGGAAAGGGAAAGGGAAAGGGAAAGGGAAAGGGAAAGGGAAAGGGAAAG
>WEKY01010891.1:0-18058 GCA_013390045.1 Picathartes gymnocephalus | reverse complement strand
AGGGAAGGGAAGGGAAGGGAAGGGAAGGGAAGGGAAGGGAAGGGAAGGGAAGTTAGGAGTGATCTGGGAGGGGCTCATGTGACTCTTGGTTTCTCATCAGCACGTGAAATCCAAGCTCTCTTTTTCTGTCACTGCCCTTTGAAGAGTTTCCGTGGTTTATGTCAGCTCATGGGTGACACAATGTCACATTCAGAATTAATGAGGCCAGTGAGGCCAGGAGAATGTCAGTAGACTAAATGCAAATGCAGTGCTCAGAGCCAGCCCAGACCTTTGCCCCAACACCAGATGAATTCAAGGCTAAAGCTTGGAGCAAATAGCCCAGGGCATGACCCAGTTATGGTTCACACTAAATCCAGACCTTGAACTTGGGAAAACCTTGTTATTTTTTCTTCTAATTTTCATGCACTACTTATTTTCTGTCTGAATGCCAGATATGAGAGAAGAAATGCAGAAATCCCGCAAAGCAGGTCATTCTTCAGCTCCCACCAGTCAGACCAGAAGGGAAAGCAACTAAAAAGTCTAGATGTATTTGAAAAATTTCCAGCATTCATTTGCAGAGTCTCCAAATCTGGATCAATTCCCAGTGATCATCTAATCTGCTAGGTTTTCATGCAAATTGATCTCAGCAAGGTCTACTCCATCACAGAAAAAGACACCCTGTCTCTTAGGGGTGAAACACAAAGGAATGGAAATAAATATTCACAGAGAACCTGTGCACATAGTCTTTATGTGGCTTATTGCCTCTGAAATGAATTCAGAGCAGCCATAGCCTCCAGCCAGGCCACAGGTTGTTGTATTGGGTAGGTGGGCAGAAGGCACATCTAACCTTCATTCTGAAATGGAGCAAAAGCCTAAATAAACCAGCCAAAGAGAAAAAATACTGAAAAACAAAGATGAAAGGGGAAGACAGGCCAATGAAGTTTTTCTAGACATGAAAGTTCCTGCTGACAAACTTTGGCCAAAGGCTTCTGTTTCAAAATGTCTGTTTAAAAAAGAATTGCCATCTTTTCTGTGACTTTTTATTTGCTATTAAAGCATAAAGGTTAAGCTTACTTTTAATTTCTGGTTGGAGATGTAATTTGATTTCTTTCTTTTCCCCTTCTTAGGCAGCCTGAGTACTTTCTATGATGAAATCCTTGTCTTTTCCTTCCCAGTGTATTTCTTTCCTTTCCCACTTAGAGATGTCCACTGCTGAGCCAGAGGTAAGCATATCTCCTCAGAGCACCCACAACTCCTACTGACTTCAGCGTCCTCACTGAACCTAAACTGCAAAACTCAGAATTAAAATGAGGTTCAGATTTCATCTATGCTGTTTGGAAGCTGGGCTGACTTTTAAAAGTGTACACAATGAAGACTGGGCCATAGTGCTCCCAGCTGGTAGATAGCAGGCTGTAATAGCTTTGCCCAGCACCGCCCTCCATAAAGAAATCCTGTGTCCAGAGGCCTGTTAAGTGAATAACTCACTGCACAAGGCAGCAGGTTCTCTCTGTA
This sequence comes from Picathartes gymnocephalus, assembly GCA_013390045.1. Classification (NCBI taxonomy): domain Eukaryota; kingdom Metazoa; phylum Chordata; class Aves; order Passeriformes; family Picathartidae; genus Picathartes; species Picathartes gymnocephalus. Next base: position 16,567 of record WEKY01010891.1, on the reverse strand, counting down.
AGCTCTGCATAAAGCTTGCATCTGCACATATCTTTCTTTTTCTTGGGTCGGTTTTACTCCTGATGGCTTATTGCCAGTGCAGGGCTTGCTAGTGAAATTCACAGGGGAGTAGTTTTGAAAGCCTAAAAATCAATCATGAATTTAAGCTTCCCCCATGGCCCCACTCTTTCTGTAGGAATAACACCCCTTCACCACCCTCCCTTCTCCTCAGTTTGCATTGCTCTGGTTAGTTATTTATCAATAAAAATTCCACAGCCAACACACAACTGGATTTCTATAAGAGCTTTCAAAACTGAGCTGCACTGAGTTGCAAGAGGCAGACAATTAACTTGACAGAGGAGTTAGCACTTCAGCCTTCCATCTGTTTTCATTGCCTGCTTCTTTCAGGGCAATCATTTTCTCATTTTATCCTGGTTGTGGAAGGAGCAGGTGAAAACAAGCCAGTTTCTTTAGCAGCCAGCTCTGGTAGTTGGCTGATGCTCATTGGAGGGCCAGTCAAGTAATATGCTGGAAACCTCTTCTGGCAATTGGTTTAAAACTGGTGATTAATGGGAAGGAGTTCAGGTAAGATAAGAACATAGAAGAGGCTGCAGACTTATTTAAGGGTACATCCAGTGTCACAGGTGGGATGGGCAAGAGAAGGTGGGAAGCACAAACTATTTGGGCTTCACCCCCAGCAGCAACACTTATCTGGACCAGAGCAGCTTCCTTCTGATGGATGGTGTGAAACACAACTAGAGAGCACTGCATCCTCCATCTGCCATCACAGATTTTCCCACAGCATAGGACAGGCATCCAAACTGCTCAAACCAACTAGGCAGTGAAACCAGTTTAGTCAGGCAGCATATATGGGTCCTTTCCAGGTTGCTTTCCAGGTTGCTTTCTACTCCTTTCCTTTGCTTCATTTTTTCAAGCCTTTGTATTAAGAGGGCAGAGGAGGCTACACTCTTCCCTGAGGCAGGTAAGTGATGGGGATGGAGATGGAGATAGAGATGGAGATGGAGATGCTGATGCTGATGCTGATGCTGATGCAGATGCAGATGCAGATAGGTGGCACCAGGAGTCTGACTGCTCTCCCCTCCTTCACACTCCCTCTCACAACATTGTCATGCCTCCCACAGAGCCCTGCATAGCCCAAGGGCAGAGGTTACCAGGCAGAGGATTTTTAGCTGTAAGGAACACAGGCAATCCAGAGTGGTGCATGGCAGGTGAAAGGCAGGGTGTCACCAGTGTCACTGGCAGCACATCACAGCTGGCAGTGTAACCAGACATTAATGCCACCGCCGCAGTGTCCAGCAAAACACCAAGGTCCTGCACTCCTAAGCTGTGCATTGAGCTTCCTGACTTCATTACAAGTTTGCAAGAGAGCAGAAGCAAACTGGGATCACTTTGTGCTGCTGGGTAAATCCCTCTGGGCTCACAAGGTGATCTCTCCCTTTACCCACGCGTGCAGCTCTCTCACCCAAGGCAGTTCCTGCCCTGCTGGGGCTGGGCTGGGCTCCATTCCAGAGAAGCCCCAGCAATGTCTCCTTTCTCTTGCAGCTTGTTTCGTCTCTACCTTGGCTGTCAGCTGCTCCCCTCTGCAACACCTTTATCGATAGCCATTCTTTGTCAATCCAGGAATGAAAGTAACAGAACTCCTCCTTTACTACGGGACCTTCCTACATCCTCCAGGCATTTACTTCCCTCTGCCTGTCAGGTGCCATGCTCCCAGAAATCTTTTTCATCTTGCACCATGAAGCCCTGACAAGGACTGGGTCTGAGTTTGATTACCTAGCTGGCACCACAAAGGAGTGGACTGCCTTGGGGCTGCAGGGACCTGCAGGCATTTCTGATGAAGCAGGCAAGGTTACAAATTAGATTCAGGTCTAAACCAAACTGTCAGCTCCAAACAGTTCTGAAATGAAGCTCAGGACTGAATCTGGGCTTAAAGCTTGCTTCGGTTCCTACTGTGAAAAGGAGCCAGAGCTAAGCACCACGAGCACCTTTGGAGCTGGGCTGTCTTGAACCCTTTAAATGAAACAGGCTGTATTTTTTAGCTTTCCTGTCTGAGGTCTTAGAGCTGCACTCCAGGAGAGTTTGAGGTGGAGGGACAATGAGCCACTGCTTTGGCCTGGGCCACCCACCCCTGTGTCCTTCTGCTAGCAGTGACCAAGGCGAAGGCCAGCTCTGTTGCAGGAAACCTAATTGCTTTACAATTTGCTTCCTGTTTGAACAAAACCAGCAGACCAAATTACTAAACCATTTTAAAGAGAAAGAATTGAGTTAGGGATATGGAAACAGCATTTTTGAAGCATTCTCAACAAAGATTAAAAAGAAAAAAATGCAAAACTGATGAGAGCAGCTTTTTCCATCTCAAATGAATGTTTTGAAACAAAGTAACTTTATTTTGCTCCAAAGCTCAAGTGGAGGCAAGTTTTCTTTTTGCTTCATTTCATCTTCCTGGAATATTGAAAAACATCTGTCACGATGGGCATCCCCACAAATACGACTTTCACTTGAAACCACATTTTCTGATAGAAGAACTTCTCAGGCAAGAAAGCAGTCTTTGTGAGAGTGGACACGGCGCTGTCTGAAAATGAGCTATAACTCAGTGCAACACCTCCATTCATGGAGAACTTCTCCAGCCATGTGAGTTCCCCTCAGCGCACAGGCTTGTACAGAGAACATGAGGGCCTCCTGCTCCCAACAGCCCCAGCAGATGGAAATAATCTGCGCTGTTTATGTATCATTTTACAGCCTGGGGAAATCAAGCAGGTGGTGGCACAGTTACCTTTACCCAGACTTTAAAGCAATTGCGGTCCCCACGGCGCCCAAGGGCAGCTTTCCCCTCCGGCAGAGCCAGACGAACAGTGAATGGGTGGGCGATACAAACATTTTGTGCAGCCCCCGGTCTCACCTGCCCGTGCAGGGACCCCCGGCTTCCTGCGCCGCCGGGAAGGAGCCGCTGCCCGCAGCGGGAAACCCTGCCCTGCCAGCCTTCCAGCCCTCGCTGCTTCTGCACCTTCCACAGCCAAACTCAGAGCCAAGGCTACAACACAAACGCTGCTCCCCATCTCTAACCTCACCTTTTTGCCTGATTTCATGGCAATTCGCAGTCTGGTATTGTTGTCTTCCTTACTGCAAAATTCTGCTTGGCTGTAAGGCTATTCCTTCTTCCCTTGCAAATGATTTTATTTTACTTATTCGTATGTTTCTGGCAGGTCACCCCAGAAGACAAGGGTTAAGTTGTACAGTGATTTTCAGGTGAGACCACTCAGCTTTGGCAGGGTCTGTGCTCCCCACCCGCGGTCCCTGTGTTTGATGAGGTTCAGGTCAGGGATGAGTCGTGCAGAGACAATGTATAGATGAGGTGATCTGGGACCTGCTTACTCCTTTACTAAATGATCAGAAAAGATCTCAGAGGTCCCTCATCTCTGCCATGCCTTTGTTTCTGATATATTCCTTGAGATCTGGAGGGAGAAGTCAATTATGTTTCATAAAAATACCACTTGGCTTTGTAAAAAAATATTGTAGTTTTCTCTTCCATTTTTCAAGAAGATTCATGGAAAGGGAAAGAAAAAAGTGAGTGGACTTTTAAAAATGTCTTTTAGATAAAAAGTTTCAGGTTTGTGTTTCAGTTTTCAAAAAAAACCCCACACCTGAATCAGCAAAATTTAAAAAAAAGGAAAGGTAGGGGAGGGAGGATTCAGGAGAGAAGAAAAGTCACATTTGTCATTGTCCAAAGTGGAGATCTAGTTTGAACAGCAAACATCATGCAATCAATCCATCTGCTCATCATTCCCTTCCCAAACACATAAAAAAAATCAAACTTCTGTTGGCACAGGATTTGTCTACACGCAGCTATGTTGCTTTAAGGGAACATGGAAGTAGTACACATCTCACATAACTGCTGTATATTGTTTTCCTTCTAGAAATGCACCTTCAAGCTGGATTGTTCATTCCAGGAGCCATGTGGGGATATGTTGTGCCAAAGTAAGACATCTTTATTTTGATGTAATCTCATTTATATCGAAGGTTGCACATCTCATCCATAAGGAAAAAAACCCACATTCCTGACCAAAGCAGTTGTAGGGATAGAGAGCTGGCCTTAAGACGAGTTACCCTTGCTACAGAAAAAGTGACCTCCTTGTAAGGGCCTGGTTTCCAAGCTCCCTTCCAAGCCCTTCAAACCATTCCTGAACACAGCAAGGCTACCAAAGAAGAAAGTGCCCTTTTAGTTTATGATTCTATCAGTGCCAGGGTGTTTGCTGCACTGGCTTCATACTCCTATCTCACATAGCTCCAACAGAAAAGCTTTAGACCAAAGAGTGTTTCCCTATAGTGAAAGGAAAGCTGTCAGGCAGAGAGTACCAAGGCAGTGCCAAGAATGGGCTGCTTGATGTGCACAGCCTGCAGGGCTGCCCCTTTCAGCACTGGTGATAGCGTGGACAATAATCCAGTCAATAGCATGAAGTTATCACATGTATCAGCGGGGACACTGTCCCGAAAGGAAGCTCTGGAATCAGAAGTGTGATTAGAGGCAGGAAGAGAGATTACAGCCTAGGAAAACATGTTGAGCAAGAAGACACTGAAAATAGTGGGACTTGCTTTACTGCAGAGATAAAAAGCTAGGAATGTTATAGAAGTAGACAGGGCAATCAGAGCTGTATAGAAGCCAGACCATCACAGAGCTTCTGTTGCTGTGTCTCCTAACACAGAAATATCCTGGATGTGCACAAATACACTGTGGAATTGAGTCATAATATTTGAATGTATCTAGACGAATGGCTTCTCCACATGTTGCATTTGATGCCTGGAGATAAGAGAGGTTCAGAGTTAAATAGGACGCTCCTCAAAGCTATGGGAATATTCACTATTATATTAATACATTTTTATAAACAAGAGTTTAGGGACAGTTGTAATGTTGGCAGACAACTGCTAATAAAGTAAATTAGTAAGCAGGTTCCCCAGCGGGCAGTTTCCCTCTTCCTTAGGAGCACCTGGTTCTGAATATAACCAGAGTTGGGATATTGGTGCAGATGTCCCAGGCAATTTGGCAAGCCTGAGATTTTCCCCTTCTGAAATTACTCCTTTAAGTCAACTAAGGTTCAAAATGCTCAGTTTTCTGTCTTCTCTCTTCTGAATTTTTTCAATATCTACTGCTGATTTCCTTACACAGGGCTGGCGTTAGCACACCAGGGTCCTCTAACCTCCATCCATGCTCCTATAAACTGCAAAGTATGAGGTTTGTGCGAGTATTTTTATACAGATTTTTGTTTCTAGCCAGAACTTGGTTTGCAGCATTTCCAGACCAGTCACAAACCTCCTGGGCTTGAGAGATTTGCAGCTTCATTTTGCTCACTGTAGAAGTTGGAATAACTTGGATAAACACTGGTTAATCAGAACAGCTCCTTGTGCTTATCTGCCACAAACCCAGGCTGCCTACTCACTACTATTCCTCCAGCACTAGTTTTCACCAGACATCATCACAAACATTCCTGTTTCCTGATAACATGCAGAAGAGCAAAGCTGATTCAGAAAAGTTTTCTTGTGCATAAGAGCACAGGCAGCTGGGGCTGCCGCTTGTGCCCACAGCTGGTGCTCCAAGGGGCTTGCCAGAGCCAGCTTGAATTCCAGCCCAGCTGGAGAGATAGGGAGCTGAGGGAGTGTGACTTCTGAAGAGCAGAGATAGCCTGGGATAAGCACTTGTAGGCCACTGAAGTAGGTCTCTTCCCAATAGCACAGTGAAGTGTGTGCAGGAGATGGTGACACAAGAGAAGTGAAGAACTCACTGGAGGAGTTGCACGCTTCTGAATGGATGCTGAACACTAGTGGATTTTTGGTGAGTCTGGTAAATTCAGCAAATTTTAGATTTGTAGAGGGAGCAGAATTATTTTAGGAGCTTTCTTCTGCGGAGGGAAAGATCCCTGATCTCTGGTGGGCTTTCCCCACACCATCCACATATCCATGCCTCTGCAGGCGTGCCTGGGTGAGCACTCTCACCTCCTCTCTTCCCCTCCTGCTTCCTGCCTTGCCTGTCCCTTGAGTAGCCTTGCAGTGCTGTCAGCCCATCCCCACTCCCTGCACTTCTGGCCCAGGGGTTGGACTGGGGAAGCCCCGGGCTCCTGCAGGCACAAGTTAGAATTCCCAGATTTGCAAAGTGCAAGGTTGGTACCCCCGGGACGCTGCTCAGCCTGGCTCGGGCCAGCACTAGGATGCATTACCAGGACCTGCTGAGGCTTGGACAGCAGACCTGCCTGCTCCACATCAGATTGCCACCCTTGGACACGGAGAACATTGGGGAATAAATCCTAGAGTGCAGTAGACAAGATTACATGTTCACACACATTAATTTACACCCACTTCTAGTTCTACTAGCTTTTTTGAAGATATTTTTGTTTATTTATTTTCTCATGTTACCAGTGACGTTAATAGTTTAGCAGCAGCTGCTGCCAAAAGAACGATCCAGTTTATAGGCCCAGTGAAGAATGACCTTTTACATTATTGGAGATAAAGAAACGTTTGTTCCCCAAGCAGAAGAAATTATTTCATTCAGTAAAGTAACTAAGCAAAGAAATGTCTTCCCTCAAAAGTGTTCAAGAAGTGCTAGTAATGCAGAATGCAATCACCACAACAGATTTATTTAGCCTTTTTCCCTCCATCACTTGTCATATACTTTTAAAAATAAAATGACTCCCAAAGGGACAAATTCACAAGACATTTATACAAAAGTTATGTCCAGCCAAAGCAGATGGAGTGCAGATAGTGCAGGATATGACAGAGGAGCAGATGTTTTCTAATCATTCCCGCATCATTTCTGGTCACTAGCCAGTTGTTTTGGGATTACCCAGTCCCCACACAAAAGCAGCATGTCTTTGCACTCTGCAGAGACATGTGGTAATCCAGATGCCTGCCTGGGAGAAGTCCCAGCACTGGTATTTTTATGATGCCTTGCTGTTGCACCTCATTTAATTGGTAAACAAATGGAATGACTATTGGAACTTAAATCACACTTTTCACAGCCATCCCCAGCACTGGTATGGCTGCTCTGGAGACCTCTCCACCTCCAGGAGAGGTGAGCAGCCCTGCAGGGCTGTGTGTGACTCCTTACTGGTTCCTGGCCATCGTATCTCAATCCTGGCCTGGGATAATATCATTTTTGCAAGCTCGCTGGCATTTCTAAGTCACTCTTTGAATTCTATTGAATTGTTTTTTGGGTTTTTTGTTTGGTTGGTTGGTTGGGTTTTTTTGTTTGTTTTTTTTTCCCTGAAGACTGAATAATTCTTCTACCTGAATTCTGAGAAAAAGAAAAAAAAAGCAAAAAAAACCCCAAACACTTCTATCTTCATTTATACAGTGGATAAGAGCCAAATGTCTTCTAAAAGAGAAAGATTTCTTCCTGGCAGACCCGCTGTGAAATCTCCCCATTCATTTACATACATACATACATATGTGGAGACAGACACACATAGATGCCCATATACATCATCTATCTCTGCATCTAAATACATTCACACATAATGCACTGCAAAGATATGCAGAGACAGCTCCATGATGCTTTAGCCCATGCTGTCATGGAATCGAACCACAAAGATATTTCCTGAGTTAAGGTAGAGCTACTTTCGTTCAAGATGTTAGAAATCTCACTCTCTATGGCCTGCATTTTACTGTGTGAAGGTGCCTGCTTATTTGCAGTAAAGTGGCACCTGAAGTGGGCAAACAGATTTGTGTTTTTTCACAAGCTCCTGAGTAGGATTGTGGCTCCTGGGCTCAAGGCCATGAGTTGTGCCTTCCCTACACCAGTCCCTCAGGTAGCTGGTCCCAACTGTGCCTGCAGGTATTGCACTCAAGGCTGTAGAGCTGGTACAGGTTTAGGGCTGTAATCAGTTTAGGCACATCTGAGAATAGTCCTAAATCCTTTATAGGACACTCCATACACATACATCCCTGTGTGTAAGCACAAATATTCTGTAGCTGGTCTACATAGGTACAACCTTCCCTTTCCAGGAGCCAGCAGATAAATTTCTGCCTCTAAAATAAATCCAGAAAGTTTTATAAAACTTCATGGTTGAAGGACTGTGATTTTAGTGTAGACAAGGACCAGTCTGGGAAACATCACTGAAAGGGTTGCCTGTATTAAGGGTATTAGATGCTACACAGAAAGGAGGCAATGGCCCTGTGAATGCTTTCATATTGAGAGATGAGAGAGTGCAATTATTTTCTTCTTTGGCTTTCTTGTCTTCAGCAGCAAGGGAAGGGCCTAAGTAATGAACCTGCTCTGTGGGAGACTTTTCTCTACGTCCAGGTAGATGAGAATTACAGGGCAAACAGAGGTAATAGAGAGTCCATCAGCCAGCCTGCTTGGGAAAAGGCAGGAAGGCAAAATCCTGATGCTCAGGAGTCCAGTAATGTTATCACTGCTGATAGTGACACACAGAGGAACGTCTCAGACCAGCTGGACTTAGTCTGTGAGATCTCCTGTTAGGGCTTCATAGGTCTAAGAGTTTCCATCCCTTAGCTGGATTTATGTAGCACTTGGCTTTCAGTCAGATGTGGTCAGCACATGGTCATTCCCATTGTCTTTCTAGGAAGCAGTGGGACTGGCATGCTCCACTGCCTTGACCAGTCCTGTTTGGGAAATACTGCTAGAGCAAATGGTGTATAACTTCTCTCACATACCCAGGGAGGAGAGCTGAGATGCCTCTTGGCAGGGGCCCAGTGTGCCTGGAGGTAGATGGAGAATCAGGTTTTGTTACCGCCTTGTGTCAAGCCCCTTCTGGTGTCCAGACAACTCTGCTCTTCAGATCCCCTCAGCCTAGCCCTGCTCTTGAGGGTGCAATTTACAGCAGACTTTGTGTGGGTGGGTCAGCTCACAGCAGAGTGATGCTAACCCAAGCACAGAGCCAGCAGCTTGGCTTTCCCAAGGATGATGCAAAGATAAAACAAATTATAGCTAAAAATATTTTTTCAATATGAAATCTGGAAGTTGTCAGGAACATGGAACTGCAATAATTACAGTTCTGTCCTGCTCTCAGCCGCACCATAAAAAGGAGGTCACCAGGATCCTTCTATTGATGACAGGAGAAATGTCTATTTCTCTGGGTATGGCAGCTGCAAGAAGGTCATTACACAGAGGAACTTCTTTACAGAAAATTGTTTCATTTTCCCAACTTGGAAAATATTGCTTGTCTTGAGAGCAGGACCGATCAGGAGACATAAACTCTGCAAGGGCAATAGCCCTAGCTGGAAAAATTCATATCCACACCTGACCTTTCTGTTTTCACCTCTGAGAGATCATTTCCAGGGAATAAATAACCCGGCCATTTGTGAATCCATTGGGCAAACACAGCCCTTTTATGGTCTTCTTGTAAGCTTCAGACATCCCCAACAGATGAACATATGAGAGAATCTGAGTTAGAGGTTAAAGTGGGTGCAGCAGAGGTCAAATGTAAGAGTCTCCTAAGTGTTCCCTGTGACCTTAATTCAGCAAAACCCTGAAGCACGTGCTCTAGCCTGAAATTGTAACACCAGCAACAGTGACTTGTCTGCTTAAAGCTGGGCATGTGGTTAAGTACTTTGGTGGCTCGAGGCCAGCACGTAGAGCATGATGCTACTAGAGCAGTAATCAGCAGTGGGGTCTGAATGCACACACATGAGGAGTGAAGGCATCCCCCTGAGCCCTGAGCTGAGCTCTGCAGGCAGCCTTTATGAAACAGGCCCTCACAATAACCCAGAGAAGGGGGCAGCGGAATGGCTGCCCAGGTGTAGCCTGGCAGAGCCTCCTGGCACAAGGATGTAAGCCCTGTGTACCTTACAGGGGTTGGTACCCTTTCCATCTGGGTGGTTGGGTCCTCCTGCCCCTTTTGGCTGTGTGGCTGTGACTAGGTGAGCACAGAACGAACAGAGATGTTGAGAGCTGCCAAAACAAGGAATACAATACCTAAGCTTTGGGTCATGGCCTGAAGAGCAGCTGCAAAGGCAGGGCCACCTATGCACAGGGCTGCTTGGAAGGAGGCCAGAGCTTCCTCCTGCCACGTTTAGCAGAAGGCGTTTTGCTTGCTCTTTGCAAATGTGCAAATTGCAGCAAAAATCGTGACTCACAACAGCATAGGACTTTTTTTCCTCCTTGCCAGAAACAGGACTTGACACTTTGAGCACAGCTAAAAGCTCAGGGCAGGCAGGGCTGAAGTAGCTTGAACACTTCACGTGGGCTGCTGTGCTGTCTCCGGGCAGCCCTCGGAGGGGAGGATGTGCTGGAGGTTGCACTCAGGGTGCTGCATCCCTGCCAGGCTCCCTGGAGGGTTTGCTGTGTCAGGACACATCCAGCAGCTGTGAAGCTGTGCAAAGCAAAGCTCAGCTCTGGGTATCTTGATTTTCATCTGACCAGAGTGTCGATCCCACTCTGAAGTCATGGCCAAAAAGAGGATTTTTTCATGAAGAATTTATGGTGGATTTTAATTGCTCTACCAGATAAAGTAGCAGAAAAAAAAAGTCTTTTGTTAGTTAAGAAAATGAGGTGCATTTTGCCCATTTAAACATGTATGAGATTAGATAAATATGCATTCCATTAGAAAAGGTTTTCTTTGAGGAAAATACCTAATGCTTGTGGAGAAAAAAAATAGCTTAAGGAAGTAACTTCTAGTGTTACACTGTGTCGCTTGTGAATCCTTGGTGAATCAGTGCCAAAAGCTAGATTTCATTCATTAGAAACCAAATACTCTTCGATCTGAGCCTATGACTGAGCTAGGATCTGGCTTTTGTGCCTTGTGTGAAACTCAAATGAGATGTCAACAACATTTCTATTCTAAAATGAAACACATAAAGTGGGGACTGCTTAAGCACCACGTATGAAAAGATTCAGAACTTTTCATTTTGCTTTTTATTTGTAAGCCTTGAATGGCTTTTATTTGTTAAAAAAATTCTGAAAATTTATTTTCAAAAAGAAACATGAATCTTTCCCTGAACTCAGTTCATTAAATAGGTGGCATCAGTACTTTTGAAATGTTTCATTTTGGAGCTTCTCCCTAAATAAAATATTAAAATCGTCTTCTGTAACTTTTCCATTTCGAAGGAACTACCTTTTCTTTGTCAACAATTTTCTCATAAAAAAATATGAAATGTCCTCTGAAAAACTGCTTCATGATAGGTGGGTTTATTTCACAGATCACTGGAAAGCAGTCAGCTTTAACAAGGGCAGTGTGGAGGTTTTAAATGGCTCAGGAATTCATAATGATTAGACTCTTAAGCTAAGATGATTCCCAAAAGGGATTTGGAGCGTGGAGCTCTCGGTAATATTTGGTCATAAATAAAATTCAGATTTTAATACTATGTGTGGTAAGCAATAGACTGCAATGAAATTCAAAAAGACTGCCTTGTGTGTCTAAAATAGACTTTTATTGCCAAATTCTATGTCTTAAAAATGTATTTGAGAGTAGCTGTTCCTTGGATTTAGCTGAGTGTACTGGGATACATCTTGCCCAACAATAAAGATATATTGCATCAAGAGATTTGAAACTGGTCCATTTTTTTTGTTTGTATGTGCAAATTTCTTTATGTGGAAAAGTAATATATAAAGCAAAGGTGAAAGAACAGAAAAAATATAAGTTTCCAGAACAAATATTTCAGCTAAATTTGTTTTGATGAATGATATCCAAAAGCATATATATATATATATATATACACACAAATGTGTATATATGGCTTTCAGACATAAAGTAGTCGTTGTTAGACAACTTTCTGACTTAACCCTGATCTTAGGCAGAGGTCTCTTATCTATACAGCATTCACTAATGGAATAATCTGATTAAAAGTGTTTCAAATACAGGTAATTTTATCAAAAGCACTGAGCTATTCCAGGGCACGATTACTATCATACTGCTTAATTATATTTTCTTTCTTTAGAAAAATGCAGCTATCTGAAAGTGTAATGAAGTGATTGCTGTTTGTGTAGCTGTGAAGAAGGGAAGCTCACTGGTTCATTAGCAAAGCAAATGATTTGCCTTTGGCATTAGTTAACCCTAAGGGCTAAATTCCACTCTCAAGTACATCAAGAGGAAAATAACAAGGGACAGACTGAGTTTGAAGTGCTGGTAGTGGGAGCAAAATTTGGCCCTTACCCTTCAATGGGAAAGCAAATACAATATTCCTACTTTTCATCCATCATGTCAGATAACTGGATGGTTTGATTAGATTACAGAGCCCACACTAACAATGATGTATATTTGGCTGTATTGAAAAATGCCATTAAAGTGGGATTCCTGGAATTTAGCAGGAAAACAAAATATTTCCTCTCTAAACTCATTATTCATTACAGAAAGAAAATTGGATAAGTAAATGAGAAAGCTTCAAGAGACCCTCCTGTCTGTGTATAGAATTAAAAGCATTTATATATGAATGATCAGGTTATAAAACTTTTTCCTGGATTTGTAAAAACACTTGGGATATTTCTGGCTTTGTAAATCTTTCATTTTCTAAAACAAGATATTTTTAACATCTTCTCATGTACAGCACAGACAGAACATAATGCTTATCCCAAAGCTGAAAGAAGGAATAGACCTTCAAGCACAAGATTCCTGTTGGGAGAAACAATTTTGACTTTATAATGTGTTGATTTCTCAGTCAAAACTCTTTATGCACAGCTTTGGGCCTGGCACAACTCGGGGACGGGGACGGTGGAGCACTTGGCAATTTTCTCCCAGCTTATTTTTCTTGGTCGACAGCTGGAGACTCTAGGATTTGGGGGATGCACTCACAATTTGCCTTCGGGCTAGGGGAAACAGGCTTCCAAATTTTAGATGGAAAACAAGGGGACAAAGGTGACCTTGGCACTGGGCAGCCAAAGATCTAAGGCTCGGTTTTCACAGCAGCCCAAAGATATGCAAAGGACTTTGCCAGGCTGCATTTGGCTAAGAGCCAGCTCATTCCAGAGGGATTGGTGGGAATGCAGAGTCTGTGAAGGGCTGCCTGTACTAAAACAGGAGGGGAACCATGGTCCTGCCTGGCTTTATCCCTGCAATATTTGGTTTATATTTCTGTAGAAGATCTCTGCAGGGGAAACCAGCATGGAGGCATTTAGCTGTGAACACTGGCAAGGAAAATTTGGTTGAGTGTGGAAAGGGACTGAAAAGGGGAAGCTGCATGATGGTGGAAGGAATATTGAGAGGTTTTTAGTCCTCTGCTTTTAAGGTCAGAAAAGAACTACTGTGTCATCTAGGCAGCATAACATTGGCCACAGATTTGTGGTGAGGCATGAAAAACTGTCCCTGATTTTTAAAATTTTCTACTGATCTCTCCTTCTTGAGTTAAGCTTCACTTCTGAATAACCTCGTTATCCCCATGTGTCAGGTATCCCCATCATTCCCATCGACATTTTCCTTTTCTTCCCTCTTGTCCATACACACACAGCAGGTAGGCAGAAATTTGTCATCCAGTGTGATTTTTAAAGGTGTACAGGGAAGGATTCCAACATTATTAAGCTTTCTCACATTAAAAAGTCTAATTTACTGTTAATAAGTTGTAGTTTTTTCTTGGACTTGCAATCCTTTTGTATGTTTTGTTTGAATCCCTTTATTGCCAGAGCAGTAAAATTTTGACTGCATCTAAAAGCATTCCTAATAAATAATCTAGAACTCCACTTATTTCCCATTAAAAAGGACTCTGTTTGTAAAATTCTTCTCACATTTAATGGATTTTTCCTTGCATTCAGAATTTCCATCATTTGTAACTGGATCCAGTGCAAAACCTTGTGGAATAAATTCTGATCCCACTGTATAAACTGAGAGTAATTTAAGTGACATTCGAAGAGCTACTCCAGATTTGCACAAGAATAACCCTGAGAAGGGTCTATTGAAAAAGCAGACACATTTGAATTTGTTAAATAAGGCATCACATGTACTGCAAAGCTGCAAACAGTGAATTCAGGTGCTCTTCACAGTGCATCTAAAGATGGTGCTTCCCAAGGGCATGTCACTGACTTAGCAAGCACTTGATCAAGGGACTAAAACCCGCCCGGATGCTGAGAGGCATTTGGACTGCGAGATTGCATTGCAAGCCCATTCCTAGGGGCTTCCAGCTGCGTTTGCAGGAGAGAAAGAGGAGCTGCGAGCCCTGCTGCTCGCAGGCGGAGCCTTGGGAGCCCAGCAGCAGGGCGAGGCAAGCCGGGTGCCATGGAATGGGGCTGCAGAAGAGGATCCATCCTGTGAGCGGCTGCCTGTACCACTGAGCAGAGCTGGGGGCGAACATCAGCCTTCCCTGCAGGGAGACTTGTTTAACTCTGCAGCAGCAGCAGCAGCAGCACAGCTGTGATCGTCTCCCCACAGCTGGACACCGAGGCTTGGTTGAGTTTTCCTTCCTTGTGGAAATTTGGCAGGCATTGCGAGATCTCCCCTATCTCACAGTTCTCATCCCCTCCAGGGCCGGGGACCTGAATAAAGTGAAAAATTCAGGCGGGAGGCCATTTTCACATGGATGTGGAGCACGGAGGGAGGGGTGAGTCTCTCCAGGCCACAGGGAGCACTCGGGGCCGCCGCCTGCCAGCACGATCTCTCCCCACGGCGCTCTCCCCATGGACTGATCAGCCACCTCAGGCAGATGAGACCTCACAGCGATTCAAAAGGCATATATTTAAAATTAGAATGAATGTGTATGGAGGTAGGGAAAGAGGAGAGGTAGAGAAGGCTGAGAAAATATCTGAATTTGCCATGAAAGATTTTATCCTAAAAAGTCCATTCATCCACAAGATTCGGTAGTTCCTCACTTCTGCCACTTTCACTTCATGATTCTCCTAATACAAATTTTTTGCAGGTATTGTAAAAGGCACATCTGTAGCTACAGGTAGCTAGATAATAAAGGAAAGTGCAGAAAACTGGTGATGTGTGCTATTAATAGGAGCCTAATATCTCTACAGAGAAGTCCTAGGAATGAGAAGTCCTGTCTGTCTGGTGACTACCTGTCATCAGTATTTGTAACCAATGCAAAAGAAAGAAGTCGAAGAACAGATCCTTACAGTCCAAGCTTCTAAAAGAATAATTTCTACTTGTTTCCCATCCATAAGAGGTGCACAATGATCTCTTCTGGTACCTGTTAAAGTCACATTTCTAAGCTTTTCCTTTGCATTGCAAAGACAGTATAAAACTCCTCAGAAAAAAAAAAGGTTGCAAGTTGATTTCTATGTGGAATCACATAATTTTGGGATCTTGTATTTCAAGTAACAACAGCAACGGCAGGGTGCATCAACAGACCATCTACAGCTTGGTGGAATATAGTGCTGGATTTGTGGCAGTGTCACATTTGGGGTGTGGGACTGTTACTGCATCTGTAAGCCTCAAGAAAGGAGTGTCTTGAGAACGCTCTGTGTTCTAAAAGCATGACAATGAAGGACGTAAAAGGTACAAATGAAAACTGAGTGGTAACAGGATACTACTGCATTTTAAGTGGTCTTGAGTGGGTTTTGTGTGGGACGATGATTGATTGACAGATTTCTGATGAAGCTGTTGTGAAGAAGGGGAATTTCACACCGAACAGGAATTTCAAAGCATGCCAGAAATTTTTTATATTTTTCTCCCAGAAAGGAACTGCAAAATAAAAACTGAAGAGTCTGTGGATTTTTACTTTTTCAGTTGGAAATGTTTGGCTCCTATTTGTTTTGCTGTTGTAAGCAATGATCCATTGCTAGATTATAAACTACCTCATTCCTTAGCTCGTTGGAGACTGAGAGCAGTGATGTGTGGCTTGGTGCACTCCAGTTTCGTTCTAGTATTGAAAAACAACTGATGGGTTTGTCTGAGGCCACAAGCATCCCTGCAGAAGGTGCATGCAGCCAGTTAATGCATGTGAGGATCTCATCCTCCTGATCTGTGGAAGCCCTGCTAACATTACATCCTTTGGAGAGCATGTGTGGCAAGAAACAGGCATGCCTGTGCAAATGTATATCCACTTAAAGCATCCCCCTTCTATGCAACCCTCTTTTTGCTTAGCTGACTAAACAGGGGTATCTATGGATTCTTGGCATTCATGCTGCCTTTCTCCCTCAATGTCTATTTACAGGGGTAAATAAATCCAAGGTCTTGTCTGAAAGGAGAGGATATGTGCTCATTATTTTACAGTGATTGCAAATCATCTTCCTTTTAAAGTCTCTTCTAAAAACAGTCTCCAGCTCTGGCTAGCTTAGGGCCATAAGCCCAGTGCACATTTGGCTAATGTGCATCTCTGAAACTGCCGAGCCATTTCCTCATGTGTGTTCAGCAGCTCAGACTATTGTGATGAGACAGTGATTGAATTAGCCAATAGCAAATCTTAAGCTTCTTTAAGCCATAAGACCCTGAAAGAGAGAAAGGGAGGAAAACAAGTCCAAATAACCCTCATGCAGTCATTACCCTGGCCAGCAAAATATTAGGTCTGTGCTCTTCCCTTTCATTTGCTGGGGCTCTGACAACTTAGAAACCTGATGTAAAAGACAAACTGAGATTCCATGTAAAATTTGGCTTGAAGTGTCCTCTTGCATACAGGTGGTAGCTTAGGCCAGAGCTCCAGCAGCATCACTTCTAGTGGCTGATAGTGGGATTACATGTAGATATGGCACTTAGGG